>JAJOOF010007725.1:0-47963 GCA_029582545.1 Solanum lignicaule | reverse complement strand
ATTCATCCCAACATAACATATTTTAGCTTACTTTTAAAGACATGGGGATTCACTTCATTGCCTAACTATAAAGGTGTCACGACCCAAGCGTACACCCTGGACGTGACCGGCACTCGAGAACCATTACTGGCCCTCAAGCAAACCCTCATCTTGGCTGACTACAAGCGGAAGATAAACTCAAGCATACATAAGAATCAAATTGAAAGAAACGATTAAAAACAGTTTATTAAATGTCAAAACTTCATTGAATATATTGAGTTTGAAATATAAGTTTTAAATAAAATATTTGAAACTGAAAGACTCTCCAAAACTGTCTATCTATGAAGCCTCTACTATACAAAGATGAGTCTCAGGACAAGAGCCACAACTCCTCGAAAGAACTACTACTAACAACACATAAAACTGGAGTACTCCAAAAGCAAGGAGGTCTCACTCATAACCAGATGAGCGAATGAAGTGATCTCAATAGACTCTTGTTGAGGATCGTAATAATTTGTATATACATCATTAAAAGATGCAGGTCGAATGACATCAGTTCATTGAATGTACGAGTATTTAATATAGCTGAATAACAAATGACTAAAAGAAAGCATTGGAATAGATAACAATGTAATCAAGTTGAATGTAAAGAAATAAAAGAGTTAGAATATTTGAAACTTTACAAAATATTTTCTCATCTCTGAACTCAACATAATATGTGATATATAAATATACACTTTAACTCTATTGCGAGATTCTCTAACCGACAATCATCACTATGAGCTACATGATGATACAACATCTCGACCACGTTGCTAGAACTGTCTTATGCCTTGTCGGGCTATAGAACACCTCAACTAAGTAGATCCACTAAGCTATGCTTAAAAGCAATAAGGAATCATCTAAAAAGTATGATCCTTTACCCATGTTGCCATACATGATTTATGAAGATTTTGAGTTTTTTTAACTTATCCCCATATCAGTGCTCAATATTACTCCCAATAATATATATAACTCGTGCTCATATGTTTAAAAACATAGCTCTTCCTCTGGTTTGAGATAATATCTCAAACTACCCTCTTAAAAAAGGTAACTGCTCTTGAAATATATTTTCAACTCATAACTCATTTAGAAATCAAAGTTTCCCTTTTATCAAAGTAAAAAGTGATACCTTTGGGAATACTTAGTTCCCTTATACTCTTACTCAATTGATACTTGAAAACTCTTTCTAAATAATATATCAAAATCATATTGTGATAAGATCATTGATGACTCAGGAAGTCATGTTGTATAAACATTGATGGTATATCTAGATACCATACTACTTAAACATTAATGACATACTCGATTGTCATACTAATCATGTTTTAAAAGCTCTTTCAAAAAAATCATCTTTACTTTCTCCAAAATGAGTTTAAAACTCAAATATTAGCTTTAAAAACCTTCTCAAGATTTATAACTCAATTCATAGGTTCATGCAGAATTATGGACATGAACGACTCAACTCAGGGATCTTCATAGTAATATGGAAACACAAAACTCAGAACTCAACGATACTATTCATCTAAAAAATACTCAATTCATAGGGTTCGTGCTAAAATATAGACATGAACGAATAAACTCAAGAATCTTAATGTAGAACATATAGCAATTCAATAATTATAAATTGTATTTGAAAAAGAATCTGGAACTCAAGAACTCTGAAACAACTCATCTAAAAAATACTCAAATCTAGGGATAGAATCCCAGATTACTCTTTTACTTATTTGAAAGTAGATATCGGGCGTGAGGACAAACTAGTACAACACTATGATAGCCCTACATACCTGGAAGAACAAGGTTCTTGAAGAATCTTGAAAAAGAACTTGGTTAGAAGCATTGAACCCCTAGTTTGAAGGAGAACAATCAAGAAAACCTTTCTTGAGATTCTTGAATTATTTTCTTGAAATCTCAATGGAAAAAAATTATGATCTTCTTTAGTCATTCATAATTGTATGGAGGAATATGAGTTGAAAAGAATGAAATTCTTGAAGAAGAACTTACATTGAAGAAGAATCTTGAAAAAGATTGAAAGATGCTTGAAAAAGATAGAAAGAATCTTGAATGGAGTCTTTTACTTTGATTTTCCCTTAGGGTTTTGTATTAGGGTTTGAGAGAGAAGAGAATGGAAGATTAAGATATGAAAATCTGATTGTTTTAGGTCTTTCATTAGTCATGAAATTTGTTTAGGGGTTTCTTAGAGGTAAAAAGACAAAAAAGACCCTTTTAATGCTTTTTCGACGGCTAACTCATCACAGCACTGTATCAGGTTACTAAAATGGTTATAACTTTTTACTCAAAACTTTGATTGACGTGAACTTGGTTGAGTTAGAAAGAGGATTCAAATACCTTTAATTTGATAGATTTCGAGCCACGTAACTCTTTATATTCTAAGAGATATGGTTGTTTTAAGTTGACCTATGTAAAATCTTATGTCAAAACTTAATTGATAAGCAAACTTTCAACTCAACTTTGTGCTAGGAGTTTCTAGTGACCTTAATTGATATCCAAAACAAATACCATACTAAAGAATTCACCTTTACACATATGAGCAATTTAAGAATCACTCGATACGACACTACAGGTAAATGAAGAATGATTAGAGTCTCCCTTGGGATCATTCGTCCTTGAATGACGGCTGGTCTTAGAATGGAAAGGGGTTACTCTTACTATATTCAAGTCTAACTCAAAATCACAAAGTACTTAACATAAGGTGATCATTCTGATCTAAATCAGAAGATTCAGGTTCTAGACCTATGTAGGAAATCTCATCCCAAGAACACTACTCCTTACCTTAGATCTTCTTCTTGCTCCACATTCATAACCTTAGATGGAATAGACACATCATCATTATCACAATAAGAAATGGCAATCCTCTCCTCCATCACCACACAACTACTATGAACAATACCACTCTCCAAAACTAATAAGGATTACTGAAAGGAGTTTATGGTGAAAGATCATATGCACGATTCATTTGAGAATTCGGATATAAGAATATGCATGACATAACATTATGTTGCTAGCTATTGAGAGTAATTCATCGATTTTCGAGACTCAGCGTATTATGACACATGAGTGCTTATATGAATAAGTTGATATCATGAGGTTGATATCCATAAATTTATGGAGTAAGATTGAGATCAATGGGCTAAAGGCTTTGCCCCTCATCCTGGAAGCTGAGTAATGATGTGAATCTCTCTAAAGTGCATGAGCATAGGTCATGAACACAATTCTGATAGAAGAAACATCATCATGATGTTTAATTGACTCAACTTTGGGGAATACACTAGAGTATGAATGGATTGATGTACCTCTACAACTCTTTCGCAAGACATAACTATCTCATTCTCATCACTTGAATTGATTTCTCATCTTATCATCTCCCCCTTAGGTCTAAAACTGGCACTTGAAAACAATGGACCTATTCCCTCATCTATAAACTGGTCTGCATACCCTTTAATACTCGTAAAGGCTTATCTCACGACGACGGAACTCTCCAACAACATGTACTAAGACTCCTTGTTGGACCTCTTTCTAATATGCTTCTATTAACCTCCACTCATTGGCTTATAACGCCGCTTCATCTAACTTTAGGGGGAAAATAATGCTTACCTCAGCCTATTCCACATTGACAGCTAAAATATACTATCTAGGAACACATGGAAAATCATTAACTTAATTGGAACCTCGTCCGATTACATACAATCACAATACACCTCTTAATGCTTTTTGTTACTCTCACGACTTAGCCACACCTCACTTCCCTTATCTAAAAGTTAGGATCTCCCACTTTTACAACTCATCTTCATTGCAACTAACATCTCAATTCCCCACCTACTCTATATCAAGTCTACCAAATCAAATCTCAAGACTAACATTATCACCCTCATGTTGCCCTTATTTTGATCACGATGCTCATCTCAAACTCAAGCTTAATATTTATTACTAAACCCGGATATTAATATGATTTCTCGCTTACTATACTAACCTACATCTACTACATAAAATTATGAAATAATCACCCACTAAGACCTCATGACAAGTACTCAATCCTTATATGTCAGTCTGCATCCTTACATATTACAACCACATTCTACTTCACAACTTAAGTACTATTTACTCATTTACTATACATCATTGCCTAATTAATTCTATAACCCTTTGAATATTATGGGCTCTCCCTCAAAATCATGAGCCTAGCTTAGATCTATTACCTCATGAATACTCCTGCTCTTCTATTCAACACATATACTTGATCATTATTAATACAATGACGATCCCTTATAAACTCTTTTATAGTTCAAGTATACTCTAACTCCTCCTAACTCACAACTTTTCCTCTACCTCATATCCTGAACTCTATACAATACTATTATTCCTTAGTCTACTCATAAAGGAAAACTCATCATTAATAACTTACTAGTTGCCTGACTGCAATAACATAATTTTCCTCATCATTATCTCCATTTCTTAGATTACTGAACATCTGCATGCTTTCCTCTAAATATAGGCAGTTCTACTACTGGCTTATAAGATCGCAATCATACTATATTTTGAGTAAAAATACAACCCAAGCTCTAAGACACAATTCCTCATAAGGGTCTCAACTAAAACAAGGTTTAGACAATAGAGTCTGCAGTACTTCTAGATTTTAGCACAAACGTAGGATTCATATAAATAAGAGTGCATTATTTTGAATCTCTACACTTAAGCTCACTCATGGACTTCTCTTAAGCCCCTCTGTAGTCTCATTACTTTCTTAAGACTTTTGCTGAGAGTAACTCATAGATAATGAACTGACTTTACTTTTCAACTAGCTTGAGTATGGGGGATAGTAAAATGAATCTGAGAAACACACGAGTTTTGAATAAGTTCCTCATGACACAGCTCTACTGCACAATTCAGAGTATGAAAGAACGACAAATTTTCCTAAATGTCAGTAGTCCCTTATTTATTGAAGTGGGTCCCTCACAACCATAAATAAGATCCTACTTGACACAGCTTTATTGACACCCTAGGACACTTGAACTCTGTGCTCTGATACCAAGTTTGTCACGACCCGAGCCTATACCTTGGACGTGGCCGGTACTCTAGAACCATTGTTGGCCCTCAAGCCAACCCTCATCCTGGCTGACTACAAGCGGAAGACTAACTCAAGCATACATAAGCATCAAATTGAAAGAAGCGTTTAAAAATAGTTTACTAAATCTCAAAACTTATTTGATTATAGTGAGAATGAAACATACGTTTTAAATAAAATATTTGAAACTGAAAGATTCCCCAAAACTGTCTATCTATGAAGCCTCTACTGTACAAAGATGAGTGTCGGGACAAGAACCACGACTCTTCAAAAGAACTACTCTGAACAACTACTATAACTGGAGTACTCTAAAAGGAAGGAGGTCTCACTCATAAGCAGACGAACGGATGAAGTGATCTCAGCAGACTCTTGTTAAGGATCCTAAGAATATGTATCTACATAATAAAAAGATCTAGGTCAAATAACATCAGTACATTGAATGTACGAGTATGTAATATAGTTGAATAACAAATAACTTAAAGGAAAGGACTGAAATAGATAACAATGTACTCAAGCTGAATGTAGAGAAATAAAAGAGTTAAATCATTTAAAACTTTACAAAATACTTTCCCATATCTAAACTCAACATAATAAGTGATCACTACAACATTTTAGGCCTACGGCCACCCCAGTAAAGTGTAGCCTAAACTAGCAAAAAGTGTGGCCTTTGATAAAAGGCTACACTTTTGGACTTTAAGCAACACTTTTTCAGGGGTGGCCGAAAGAAGTGTACCGTTAGAGTTTAGGTCAGCTACGCTCAAAAGCATAACCTAAAAGGCAAAAAGGTCCCGCTTTGCAGCTACCCTTAAAAGTGTTGCCTTATCAGCTACACTTTCAAGCGTGGCCTTTGCTTCCATATAGCCCACGATTATAAAGTGTTGCCTTTTCTATCTTATGTATCACAACACTTTGAAGTGTAGTCTATGCCCATATTCATACCACAATTTACAGTCCTATGGCTACACTTTTAAGTGTGGTTATATTATTTTGGCTATAAAATATTTATATGCCACAATTTCTAATTAAAAACACCAATATTGTTTTGCAATAAGTAATCTCAAGCATCAATTTAGCTAATAAGTAATTTAAATTAGATTTGCAATAAACTTCAAAAGATAGAATGTCTTGTGTACATACACGTACTTATAAATATATGTGTACACAATAGTTCAAAAAGTAATATTACAATAGTTCAATATTTCATAAAATCAAATATAATGTATTCAAACTTTTACAATAGTTCAAAAACTATTCATCATCCACTTCAATGAGATCAAATTGACTATGGTGACCCTTCAAATTTGATCACCTCTATTTCCCTACACATTTAAAATTAAAATAATTAGTCTTATGCTTAGAGGTACGGTAATGATGCACTACTTTCCAGAAAAAAGGAACCTACCAAATCTTTAAAGATTTGAGGGAGAAAAAAGCACTTAAGAAAAGAAGCAAAAGGAATAAACAAATTCAAGCAAAAATGAACCGCGGCCAAGTTACACGAACACCAGGAGTAGAACCAATAACCAATACATCATCTACAATTTCAGTGCTATCATCAATCAAGGGATTTTCAGCCCGAATGTAACAACTATGTTGTTACATTCAGGCTACAATTTTGGTTTCAATATGCAGTCACCACAGTGCCAAAATTTTATGGAATGAGGAGTTACTTAGATAAATTCTACCTGAAAAGTTGGCTAATTACATTATTGAAAATATAGAGCCACCAACTGATCATAAGCAAACAGATAAGTGCATTAATTTTAATACAAACTTTGAGGTTCAATCATAATTTTGCTCCAATTTTATGGTTCAATCATAAAGGACCGGCTGTTATAGTTCAATCATAGTTTTAGTCCAAACTTTGAGGTCTGTTTAGCTTTCCACACAGGCATGTCTGTCAAGTAACTACTAGTTGCTTTCTAATTTATACTATACAGAGGAGACACAAAACTAGAATCTACCTGCAAATGTTGTGCCCCAGCTTGATTTTTACGTTGAAATATGTCTTTAGTATGTCTCATATTATCTCCTACGTGGTGTGTAATTCTCCTTCAACAGAAGACATGAAAAGGAGAAATCATGAATAGCAAAGGGACTTTTATATTCTTACCTCACCTCAGCTACTGATCGTGGAATAACGAACTTTAAATCCTCTTCTCGAGCAAAACATAAAAGAAAACAAAAATGACTACTATATACAATTTTTTTCAAGCTATATTTTCACCAAAGCTATACTAGGCTATGTAAGATAAAATCCACATGAACAATAAAAGTTAGAGAAGCATGTGTTTTACTCACCGTGTAACTCAAAACAAGAAGATTTTCAGCATTAGGTGTTTTCACCATAGCGAGCTTTTTGTCTTCAGATTTGTCTACTTTAAAAATCCTCTTCCTGAAACAACAATCAAAAGTTAAGTTTCAGTCAAATATTAAGCTTGAACAAAATGGAAAATTTTATTCTTCTAAAGAATCTTATTGTATGGCCATCCCAAACAGATCAAGAAACATTAGCACACGTTCGTTTTATTTTATAAGTAAATCTTGAATAGAGTAAGTTGAATATCACCCATCTCAGGAGGCATGTCAATAGCAAAATAGTCCAATTCCCTGCATAGTTTCATACATTTAGGATAACAAAGCACAATATCATAAAATTTGAAGCACAAATAATTTTTTGCGTTCGGTAGATTTAACTAATTTAAAATTAAGAAGACAAAAATTATTTGGAGACTGAGTGTAGACAAACCTCGTGATTACTGATTAGTGCTATCACCAACATTGATTCCTAATTTGCGCAACACCGACGCTATATTATGGCATGTCATTTCAAGGCCTCATTATAATTAGCATTCAGAGAAAAAATAATCTAGCTGAACAAAGCTGGTCTAATATAAAAATGAATCTAATAGCATATTTTAAGTTTATAACAACAGTATATTTTCTTTCAACACGACAATGGACTAACTTAAATTACACAACGAACCAACATAGAGAGATAATGTTGCTCTATGTAATTCAAGCGTTTATGAAAATTATGTTCATTATATTTGAACCATGAATCTAGATCTTATACGTCTTTAATCTCAGTAAAGTAGATCTAAACTAAAGATGAGCCACTGTAAAAATGGAAGATGTGTGTCTCATTTTACTACTAGAATACCTCTCCTTCCTCAAAAGATTTCCAGTATTTATGTACTTCAGCCCAAAAGTTTCAACAACCTTCAAAGACGAGTACTCTTATTTTGATATCGGGATCAAAATTGAAACTTCTAAAACTTGAATAAAATTAGAGAAGTACAACAATTGAATAACCAATTCTTTTGATTTACCAATTAGACACAAATTAAGCAGATATCCACGATCAAATTTAGTTATAGACAAAAAATCGTATTGCATCTTTGTGTTAGGATTCTATTTAGAGGTGTAACACATTGAATGGTAAAAGAGAGATAGATCATAAACATATTTTGCTCTTCAAAGCGCACTGTAATACTCTAATATACAATTGATAGTGAGAGAAGAAATTTTCTAAATAACAACCAGAACAGTCAAGTATGTAATCTCCGAAAGCTGCAGAGAAATCACGAAGAACATAAAGAAATACCATACTACAGATAGTCGGCAACACCAAATTTGAAACCCTGTTATGTTGTAGTGTTCGTTCAATAACAAGTTCATAGATCTTCTTTCCACGTATTCTTTTCTTTTACCTTACTCTAATTCAATGTTTATCTCAAACTTACACTATTAATTCAAGACTCCAAAAACCAAATTCACTGGAAGCTTTATAACAGAGTGTCCAAAGAAATATCATCTGAATCAACTGATCTTTCAAGAGAGTAAATCAGCCACTCAACAAGTTTTGTTAATCTAAAGTAATTGTGAGTTAGAATTGTTAGGTATGCACAATGCTATTCTAACAAGAATTATTAAATAACTACAAAGGACAACTATGTCGAACCGAGAATTATGTCATAATAGTTCAAACAAAAACTATAACAAAAATATGACAGTCATAGCTCAGAGAGCCCATATCCTTCCCCCAATAAAGAATCATTTCACAACCAATAAGGAAAAGGGAAATCCAATAATGCAGGGCATGTTAGTAAATCAGAAAACAGATATCCTCGTTCTTCGAGAGTGATGTAATATGGAACATCATTTGTAGGTTAACACTCGACCACAAGAAATATTTTGAACAACAATCTAATGAATGGACCATCATTTGTAGGTTAGCAAACGGAATGCGATCATACTTTTTCAACATTCTGTTACAAAACAGTTCTACTTACAACAAGGCTAACAGAACCATGAATCAAAAAAATGTAATAAGAAGGTTTTCTAGCCTCCTCATCATCACTCAACTAGTAAACATATAATGTTTATGGTCAAAGCAAAGCATGGAAGCCCCTCAAATCCTTCTCCAAGTATTTACTTCAACTTTACCCAAAGAAGTTCCTCAATAGTGGATCAGCTCCACACATAATATCAGAAAATAAACAGACTTTTTAGATCTAAGGAAAATATCTTATATCATAATGGTAATAAGCATTTTCCCTTTGATTAATCGAACCAAGTTGGAAAATTCATAAATAAATTACAACTGTGAAATTTCCAGTTTACAAAGACTTAAATAATAAGCTTGCGCAGAACCAGATCAAAAACATATGGCAGCAAGTATCTCGTGTATTTTGATTGACAAGATCAGACCTGTCAGTGACATGCTATAATACAAAACTAGAACACCAAATTTTTACCCTTCAGAACTTGGAATTTTGAATTTGTCTGAAAGTTGTGCAAAGAGAAACCCTCGATTGGTCTGATTTTCCTTTTGAAAGAGAAATCCTCAATTTGTTATCTAGGAAAAGTTGAATATCTGTTATCTAATGGGTTAATACTGATACAAGATAGAATCCCTTCTAGTTAATCTAAGAAGCTCGAGTTTCTGAAACTAATAAAGGTGAAGCAACAATAACATAATCCTTATAAGATTTACATGAAACCTACATTATCAATGAAGAGTTCAACCCTAATCTTCCTATCAGTCTTATAAAATCATACTTATTTAGTGATTTATGCAACAAGTACGAGACTATTTAGCAGCATAGTAAAAGTCTGCAAGATCAACATATGATAGCAGATAATAAGTTCTACGATGCCTTGATATAAAACCCACAATGCCCACCAAAAACTTAACTGATTATTTCAAATCATTCAATCAAATATCAATGATCAGTCAAGCAACTATGCCATAATTCCAGACTAGTTGGGGTAAGTTATATGAATCTTCATATCCACTCTGATCCAATTGAGCTCATTTCATTCCAAACTTACCATTTTTTTCTTAGAAGTAATTAAACTAAGAATAATTTGAAACTATAGAATCTCAACAATCTTACACTAATCTGAAAATACAAGTCTCTATATAGTCTAGAAAGACTTACTTCCCCTAGTGACATTCATATGAAGAATCATTTAAATATATGAATCTGGAAAAATCTCAAGCTAAGAGACTCTAATTTTGAAGCAAAAACTAAACCTAATAAGGAAAGTTCTACATGAATCAAGAAAGAAACTTTCTTTGAACATTTAAAACTTTCATTGATACCCAATAACATAACTATATCTAGAGGAAAATAGTTGTACAAAGACAACACCTTCAACACTTCAACATTGAAAACATTACCTAAAATGGGTCATTCACCTTAGGGCTACTAAACCTAGTAAAGAAAAGTTTGCATAAAAATAGAGACACCCAAGTAGCAGATTCAGGTGTTGATGAGAATTCAAGACTCAATGTTGTATATTCCCACTTCTTAGCAATATCATTTACCCTACAAGTGAGCTTGAAATTGAAAGTCAACGTGGACTCGGCTAATATATTGAGTGTTAAATTTTCTACTTCACCGAATAGTAGTTCGTTGGTGTTGTTGTTGTCCTTTTCTACTCTCCAGTTTCTTCTTAATTCTCAAAGAGTGCAAGGAACTAACAAATCTAAAAGAGAAAATGGGGGTAAAGAACAACTAATGTGTGTAATACAACTACGAACTAGACTCCCAAAAATCAATAAAAATTGTATCAATAACACAAGAATATCAAAACCCTAAATCTAAATGTGTAACTACACGCAACCAATAAACCTAGATGCCATAAATTTAGACTTTTAAAGATAGGAATTCTACCTGATAAACTCTATTCTAACAGAATACTATCAATGTTAAGAAGCTTTAATACACCATATTCTTAGGTAAAGCATTTTGTTCTGTCCTGTTCATCAGCAAGACTAGAACAACGAAAATCATGAGCGATTTTTGAATGTTAGAGGTTAACAACGAAATTTTGAAACCATTCATCAAATTTCTATGTGAAAAATCTTTACTTTATGTATTGTTGAAGAGATAACTATTAATTTGTGAGAAGATTTCAGATTTGGAGCAAAGACCAAAGAGTTGGGGAAAATTTCAAATTTGGAGCAAATCTTGTTCTTCGAGAAATTGTGAAATTTTTCTGATTTGGGGCGGAGGACCTAAGAGTTGGAAGCTTTTATGTTTTATGACTAATTTTTCTTTGCAAAATGAAAATCTGAGCGAGATTTAAAAATGTTGGAGGGAATATAATATTTTAGTGAAAACATTAAGGCCACACTTGTAATGTGTTGTTTTTACAATTACTAAAATATCACACTTTAAAAGTGTTGCCATATATGTAAATAGTTGTTGCCAATTATATTATAATGTAACAGCACTCATAATGTGTAGCTTATACCATTAAAGAGTACGCTTTACAAGTGTTGCCAATATTATTAAAGTCAAAAGTTAAAAACTTAGGCTACGCTTTAAAAGCGTACCCAAAAATATTTTAGCCAACACTTTACATGCGTTGTCCAAATTTAGTGTAGCCGTAGGCCTAAAATGTTGTAGTTGATATATAAATATACATTTTAACTCTATTGGAAGATTCTCTAACCGACATCCATCGCTATGACCTACATGATGATACAATGTCTCGCCCACGCTGCCAGAACAATCTTATACATTGACAGGGTATAGAACACCTCAACTAAGTGTATCCACTAAGCTATGCTTAGAATAAATAAGGAATCATCTAAAAAGTATGATCCTTTACCCATGTTGGAATACATTGTTTATGAGGATTTTGAGTTGTTTGAACTCATCCCCATATCAGTGCTCAATACTACGCCAAATAATATATATAAGTCATGCTCATATGTTTAAAAACATAGCTCTTCCTATGGTTTAAGATAATTGTTCAAACTACCCTCTTAAAAGAGGTAACTGCTCTTGAAATATCTTTTGAACTCATAACTCATTTAGAAATCAAAGTTTCTCTTTTATCAATGAAAAATCTAATACCTTTGGGAATACTTAGTTTCCTTATAATTTTACTCAATTCATACTTGAAAACTTTTTCTCAAAAATATATCAAAATCATATTGTGATATGATCATTGATGACTCCGGAAGTCATACTGCATAAAACTTGATGGTATATCTAGATACCATATTGCTTAAACATTGATGGCATACTCGACTGTTATACTAATCATGTTTTAAAAACTCTTTCTCAAAACTCATCTTTACTTTCTCAAACTTAGTTTAAAACTAAAATTTTGTCATTAAAAAACTCCTCAAAATTTATAACTCAATTCATAAGGTTCATGCGGAATTATTAACATGACCGACTCAACTCAGAGATCTTAATAGTAATATGGAAACTGAGTACTCATAAATCAACGATACTACTCATATGAAAAATACTCAATTCATAGGGTTCATGCTGAAATATAGACATGAACGAATAAACTAAAGAATCATAATGCATAACATATCGCAATTCAATAATTATGAATAGAATTTCAAAAATAATCTGGAACTCAAGAATTCAAAATCAACTCATCTCAGGAATACTCAAATCTAGGGATAAAATCCTAGATTACTCTTTTACTGATTTGAAAGTAGATGTAGGGCGTGAGGATGAACTAGTCCAACACTATGATAGCCTTACATACCTGAAAGAACAAGGTTCTTGAAATATCTTGAAAAAGAATTTGGCTAGAAGCCTTGAAACCCTAGCTTGAAGGAGAACAATCAAGAAAACATTTCTTGAGATTCTTGAATTATTTTCTTGAAATCTCATTGGTCAAAAATTATGATTTTAATTAGTGATTCATTGTATGGAGGAATTGGAGTTGGAAAGAATGCAATTTTTGGAGAATGATTTACATTGAAGAAGAATCTTGAAAAGGATTGAGAGAATCTTGAATGAAGTCTTCTACTTCCATTATTCCTTAGGGTTTTGTCTTAGGATTTGAGAGAGAAGAGAATGATGGATTAAGAGATGAAAATCTGATTGTTTTGTGTCTTTAATTAGTCAAGAAATTATTTTAGAGTTTTCTTATAGGTAAAAAGAAAAAAATGACCTTTTTTAATGTTTTCACGTCGGCTAATTCGTCACTACACTGTATTAGGTTACTAAAATGGTCATAATTGTTTACTCAAACTTGGATTGACGCAAAATTGGCGGCGTTAGAAAGATGATTCAAATACCTTTAATTTGATAGGTTATGGGCCAAGTAACACTTTATATTCTAAGAGATATGGTATTTTTATGGTAACCTAAGTAAAATCTTATGTCAAAACTTAATCGATAAGGAAACTTTCAACTCAACTTTGTGGTGGGATTTTCTAGTGACCTTAATTGGTATCCAAAATCATTCCCACACTAAAGAATATACATTTACACATATGGGAAATTGAAGACCCTACAAGTAAATGAAGAATGATTCGGGTCTTAACTAAGAAATTTTTAGGGTGTTATAAAAGGCTCATAGGTACTCGCTGTTTGCTTTACATGAAGGATCTGGGGTAGTCACCTTTTGTCCAACTCACTATGTGATCATGGGTAGTCGCCTCTAGTCTCTTTACTTTGGATCATGGGTATTCACCTCTATTCCAATATTGTCACAACCCGAGTATAGACCCCGGATGCAACATGGTGTACTCGACCCCGAAGGGGTCTTATACAAGCGTCATAGCTCATTCATTGCATAGGTAATAGAAATAGTATGGAATTTAAAACTTTTTATTTAAAATCATACAATCTAACATTCAAAAACATTTAAAAGCAAGCGGAAGTTTATATCTCACATGGCCATCTTAGACACAATCTTGAACAAAAATAGGGACACGGCTCTTTACAATAGAAATCTAAAGTAGTCTATTACATGAAAAGGAAAGAAACTTCTAAACACTTGTCCTCGATCTATTAGGACATACCCAAAATGTCTTGGAGAACTCTAATCCAAGCTTCACAAAGCAATGCAAATCACTTGTCGGAACCTACACTTGTATTAAATTTATAGAAGAATGGGTTAGCACATAAAGTACTAAATATGATAGCCATGCAAAAACATGCTTAAAAGGACATTTTTGTTTGAAAGTCATGATATATGCCATTTTGGTAAAACTTCATGAACATTAATAAAAGAGGCATAATATAAGTCATAACCAACATACAAGTCATATTTTCACATTAGAACATAATCCACATATGAACTTTTACCTTCACCTCAACTAACCCTCATTCTATACCTTGATCAATGTATGGATAGCGTCCCATACCACCATTCACACCAAGGTACCACATTAAGGTCACCAAAAGTGAACTTACCATTCAACCTTTCCATCCTTACACAATACTCATACATAAGAGACATAAACATTACACAAGTCATATCAACACATAAGGACCATCACCTAAGAAAACTCTAAGTCATACTTGTGCAATATGCTAGTAGCATCCCATACTACTACTCATACCAAGTACTCCTTTGAAGTCCCCATAGGCAAGGCACATTCATATTCATTAAGTCATGACAAGGAAGTAACTCATAATACAATCCAAGTATAACATACATCATCTCATTGAAGCATATAAGTCAACATTCTTCATTAACTTCATTTCATTAAGAGAACCTTCATTCATTTAGACATTAGATCAACATTTTTCATTAACATCATCATAAGAGCACATTCATTACACTTAACATTATAAAGGAACACAACACACCCTGGGGTTACACGACACCGAATTCCATGTAGCTCACATGGTCTATGTCGGTTGAGGCTACTTTTCCCTAGTAATGAATATAATGAATGAGACACAGAACATGCTATAACGTCTTGGTAAATTTTCTTAGTAGGAGTGGGGGCATGGGACTTCACTCCCACATTGCATAAGTGGGTTTAGTAAGGTGTTGTAGGGTGGTTCCTTTACTTATGTTGAGATATAGTGTATGCATGCATATTAAATGGTTAGTTCATATTCATGACTTTCCTTATGTTCAAAGTATTATGCATGACTAATTCCTTATTTGTGACCAATGATATTAATGAGGTTTGAAGATGTTGTACATGGCCAAGGTAACTTCAAAGGGGTATTTAGTAAGGTTGGTATTATGGGATGCCAACCGTACATTGCACAAATGATTCTTAGGGGATGCTAAGGTGTTGATATTATCCTATAATGGTTATGAGTGTGATTGTGGCTTGTGTTGTACATTGGATATACATGTTGGTTTCTAAACTCAATAAACACATTATTTTCACTAAAATGTCTGTTTTATCATGTTTAAGGATTTTACGCATGTTTCCATACTTAGTACATATTATGTGCTAACCCTTTTCTCTCTTCTACTAAATGAGTGTAGGTTCCGGCTAGGCGATTACAGTCTCATTCGAAGAAGACTTGGATTGCTATCTCCAAGTAGTTGGTGAGTCCTCAAGTTCGAGGACGGGATCTCTTATTTTCTTAGTCATGTCATAATTTCGTATATTGATACTTTTATTGATGTATAAGGGCTAAGTCCCAAAACTTGTATTCTTTGGTTTAGATGGTGTAAGAGACAAAAGTCTAGTTTCCTATGATTTTCGTATATGAAATATGAAGTTGAACTTCCATTGTAAATGTTTTAAATTATCTGCATTATTTCTATGTCTTATGTCATGATCATGCTATATGGCTTGTATGAGACCTCTTCGGGGTCAAGTATGCCGTGTTACGACTTTGGGGTGCTCCCAGGTCGTGAAAAAAGTGAAGTCCCATACCCCCACTCCTACTAAGCAAAACTCACTAAGAAGTCATAGTATAGTTCATGTCTTATTCATTATCTTATCATATAAGGAACAATAGCCATAACCAACATAGACCATGTGAGCGACATGGAATCCAGTGTTGTGTAACCCCACACCGAAATAAGGTGTCCTACTTGCCTATGGTAGAGCTAAATGTATAGCTTTTAGGTGGATCCACTAGCTAAAGACCGATGTGGGCACATAGTTACGGGATAAGGAGATTGCTTCTAGAAACCCGACCTATTGTATTGGCGGAGGAGCTTCCATCTCAAGAGAACAATTTAGATGACCCGGCCTATTGTATTGACGGGAGGGCATCAACCTCTTTGACCATAACCACTCAGTACTAAGCATTATTTCCCAAATTATACATAATTAGTATTGAATTGCATTTACATGTGTGAAGGAATAGTTTGCCTTTCATTCAATACAACTCATCAAAATAGCTCATAGATTCAATAAACTGAGAATGTACTTTCAACATTATAATCAACATTAACATATGAGTAAACCTTTCACATCATTGTTCATAGTGTTTCATGAGAATAGACTTTCAATCAACACAACAACACTATTATCATCCTAGACATTTCATACATAATCAAGTGTAAGGGTAAGGGAAGAATGGCCTTTCAACAATACCTCAATATACACAATAGTCATAGGATTTTCACTTTCTAAGTGAATCATAAGTTCATACACTACTTTCACCAATATGTACAAACCCTAGAAAATTACCCCTTCAAGGGTCATGAATCATGCTTCACAATTACACCTAGAAATGCTACACTAGACATGCATAAAACAAGATTCAATAACTAAAACATCCAAGATACAATTCATAGTATTCATCTTGCATCAATACACACATCACAATTCATGAAATTAGGGTCATGGGGAAGTTAATGGGTTCATGGGGAATTTTACAACAGAACTCACCATTTAACATCAAATCATCCATAATATAGGAAAATTAACATAATGAAATTGTTTTTTTAAGAAGAACTCATGACTAGAATGAAAACCCTAGTTTTATGAAATTGAAATCAAAGAGTTGAAGAGCTTCATGGAGAAAGGCTTTCCATGAATAAATTTTCCCATACCATAATTGATGTCTTCCCCGCGAAATTGGTGTGAAGAGGATGGATCTTGAAGCCCTAGCTTGATCTTGTTGATGTTCTTCAATGGAGTCTAGAGAGAGAAATATCTTGGAGAGGAAAATTGGTTGAATTTTGAGTTTGTGAGTTATGACAGTTAAAAGGGTTTATTTAATAGTTAAAATTACTTTAATATATCTAAAATAACTAATAATAACCGACCCTACCCTTAATTAAAATAGAATTTATGAAAACACCCCTCCCTTAGTTGAACCGAAACTAGCTTTTGCAGGTGGGTGATCCACGGACTCCATTCACGGATCGTGGATGGGACCATGGCCCGTCCTGCAGGGCCATGGTTTGGATCATAGAGGGTGGTTTAGGTATTTTAAGGAAAAATCTAAGTGTTGACTTGCGACCCCACATACAGGGCGTGAGTCAACCTACAACTCGTAGGTTGCCATCTCATGGTTCATGCTGTTTTTAACATCTTTTTGGATAGCCCCTTGGTACTCCTCAAGGACCCTTGGGGGGTGCTTAGGTGGGGGGTCATGCCTTGACGTTTAGGGACTAAAATATTAGAACTAGTTTAGGGAGGTCATTTTGTGACACTTATGTTGACATTACCCCTTTTTAGGACACTAAACGACATATTAGTCTCTAGCTTAGGTCATTAGATTTCCAGGATGTTACATTGGGTCTTCAGCTGCTTTATAGAGACTGAGTGAGAGGTCACCGTCTGATTGAGAGTCGAGACATCCTCTTTATTTCTCTTTCAACACTTTGCCAAACCCTTCAACTTTGTTGAGAATATGTGAGAGCATATCTTCTGTCCGACCACCTTCAGATTCTTTGGTTTTTTGATACTCATGGGGTGGATCATACCTATCTTTCTCCCCCTCTCTTTCCTTCCAAGTGGAGTTACGATCACGCCATTTTCTGTCACGGTCTCTCAAGCCCTCATCTTTATTCCACCCTTGATTTCCACACGGTCTTGGGTAGTTTACACGATAACCTTCTCCTTGGTTGGATAAGAAGTTTACTTCCTCATTGTACATCACTTCAAATTTTGCTTCATCGGGGTTCATTCCACCAACACCCACAACATTAACACTCATTGCACCAACACCCATGAAAGTTTTAGCCAAGATATCTAACTAGGTCATCACTTTGCAAATGATTTTGTCTCTCTCTTGATCCTTCTCGATTTACTCTTTAGTCATTTTATAAGTGAGAGGAGAGACCTGATCTTCACGAGTGTACCATGCCTTGTTAATCTTGGTCATGTAATCAAGGAGTTGGGATGCCATTGAATAGGGTTGTTGCATTAGACTACCCGGAGAAAGTTGATCAGCCACTCGTTTGTTTCTCGAATCAAGGCTTCTATAGAAATGGGGAAAAAGCACATTATCTGGAAGTCCATGAGTTGGGCATTGAAGCACCAGCTTCTTAAATCTCAGCCATGTCTCATGGATTGGCTCACCTTCCAAGAATTTGAAACCTTGGATGCCATCCCGTAGAGTCATCATATATGGTGGGGGAAAGAATCTCACCAGAAATGTTGTGGTCAGCTCATCCGAAGAGGTGATAGAGTTCCTTGGTAACTCAATCAACCATTAGTAGCTTCACTGATCAAAGAGAACGGGAACAACCTATGTCGGACTGATTCTTGTGATATGTTCTTAAATGAGAACGGCCCACAGACATCCACAAAGTTCCTAATATGATCATGGGGATCCGCATGAGCCAGCCCCCCAAATAATTCTTTCAATTGTAGGATATGAAGCTTTGTGCTTGTGCTGTGACAAATAGTGTTTCCTTCAGCTGGAGGCTAACGAATGGCACCAACACCAATTACTTGGTTCGGGTCATTGACATCATTAATGTTCTCAATGTCATCTTGGTGGCCCACTTGGCTACCATTACTTCTGTTAACACTCATTTCCTCATTTGTTTAATACAAACAACACAAAACCAAAAACTAAAATAAGTAGATTAAACTATAACTACAAAGATCACAATTCAACTTCAATAAAAGAATTTTAAACAACACCACTCCCTGGCAGCGTCGCCATGTTGATTAAAGTTTCAAACACACCTCATCCAATTCTAGGTGCAAACGATCGTTAACCAGTATAAAACCCAACAAATGAGTTGGGGTCGAATCCCACAGGGAGAGGTACTTGTTCAAATTAAATTAAGAAGTACGAATGTGATCTAACTAGCTATAGGAATAGATATTATTGTAAAAAGACATATCAATTCAAAGGGGTGACACAAATGTCAAATTGGGGTTTTGGTTTGTAATTATCAACTACAACGCAATCATATAGTAATGAGATAACAATAAGGAGAGGAATTCTCGGGATGTGATCGATTATAGGCAAATTCGATATATGGGTAATTGAAACTACTAGTAAATAGCTAAATATAGTCAGTTGGCTAGACTATAATTGAAATTGCTTTCTCTCGAACAATTATTCTTCTTCAAGTGATTTCTCTCGAACATAAACAAGCATAGCAATTAAGAACAACCCATAACCTTAATAAATCTTCTCTCTCTCGAAAGTTGGGTAGGATTGGGTTTAGGATTCACTCTCTCAAGCTGAACCCAGATTAACCCAATATTAACAAATAATCAATCAATAATCTTAGTTCTAAAACCTCTCTCGAGCAAGCTAAGAACACAGAAATAGAACTGCATTTGCAACTATAATTAATAAACTAAACCACAATTAATGATTAAACCCACCTTAATATAGCATTTAAACTAGTAATTAACAATATCCATAAACTAATTCAACCCATAATCACATGATCACACCCCAAGAATTGAGGTTTTAGCCAAACATCATAAAAGAGTAAAAACGGTTACCAAATCGATTAGCCATCAACTGGGTAAGAGTAATTAAGCCTTTACAATGCTCCAATTTGCAGAAAATTCGAAACCCACATGCAAAATCTCCAAATTGAGTCTCAAAACCTTCAAGTCTACTAAGAAACTCAAGAGAAAACTGTTCTATACTAAATGGATTCTAAAATTTTATCCAAAATCGATATTGTAACACCCCGTAAATAAGTTAGTTGATCTAGTGAGTTCTAGACTAAATTAAACTAGTGTGTTGTAGGGTCTTGTAGTAGAGTTTTGGAGTGTCGTAAGAGGGTTAAAACAAAAATAAATGACTCCCGTACTAAGAATAGCATGTTTAGGGGTTAAACGCCTGGGTACAACTCCCCAAGGACCAACCAAGGGGTCCTTGAGGAGGACCCCAAAACAGTCCCAAAAACTGTCAAAAAAGTGTGACCTACGGTTGCAAACCACGCCCCTTAGATCAACCAACGCCCCGTAGGTAATGGGCGTAGGTCAGTCCTGCAACACCCTGCAACATTTGAGCCCCAGGTCCAATTTACGGACCCAAACCACGGCCCTTAGACCCATCCACGGACCGTGGATGGGGATCCGTAGATGCTGCCAGTTTTGGCAAGTTTAGTTTTAAGTTAGGCTTTGAGGATTAGTTTAGTAATTAGTTTAGGGGTTAGGAGGGGAGATTAGTTAGTTAATTAACCTCATATAAATATTTAATAGACCCTAAACTAATCACTTTAACTCATGCATCTTAGAACCCCAAAACTACTCTCAAGCAGTTTTCTCTCTACAAGCAAGGAAGAAGAAGAAGTTGGGGTAGAAATTAGGTCGAGATTTCTGCATGGATTCAATCTTGGTTTAGGGATTTGATCAAAGGTATGTGAAGCTTATTCATCTATGGGTTCTTACACCCATAGAGCCCCCATAGTAATCCCCCAATTGTGGATCAAAAACCCCATTCTATCTAGGGTTGTTCTTACATTGTGGGAAGGGCTTGGGTGTGATTCCAATCTAGTGGATATCACCCAATTATGGTTGATTTAGATTTTATTAATGATAATGTGATGATTTCATGTGATTTCTCTATTGAACCCTAATCTAAATTAATGAATGTGATCTTTGTGGGTTTATGCCAATAGAGGCAAAGTTGAAGGTTCATATGTGATCTTCCTAATTCAATGTTGTGTGTTGTAATTGATCATAATTAGGATTATATAATAATTAATTGAACTAAACTCTATTGTATATTACTGATCTTGACTTGTAAAGTTTTAATTGAACCTTTATGAACAATTAAGACTAGAATCATCTAATAATTAGAGAGGCGATCAATTACCTTTAAATCTAGGTATAAAGAAGAGAATAAGAAAGAAACCTTCAGAGTACGATTGTGATCATGATAGCTAAGACTTTAGGGTGACACTAATGTGATTACCTTGTGTTTCTAAGGGTTTGAGAGTAAAGTTTAAAAGAGAATAGAAGCTTAATAGGTGAATTTTGGTGAAAGGTCTATACTCACCTAACCTACCTTATGAATGCTTGATAGATGAAAGTGATAGAATCACTTGAACATGGATTGATTGTCAAGGACATCCTTCCATGATAGATGAGCGTTAAGCAAGGCTTAACAAGTAAACCTTGAGGTGTATGCTTGGCCTCAAGTGGATATCGAAGATGAGATGGAGTATCAGAGAAGATAGGGTCTGGACTCCAAGAAGAAAGGAGAGCCACACCTAGTTAATGTGAGGACTATCCAAGTTAAAGGGGGAACTCTTACTTAGTAGAGTGTGGGTTTACCCAAAGTTAGGTCTCATGAGATGGGAACCTTCACATAGTAGAGTTAAGGTTCTTAGTAGCAATCTCCATATCCTATGAACTAAGACATGCTTGAGAAGCATCTCATAGTGTTCATAGCATAATTAACTAAGACATGCTTGAGAAGCATCTCATAGTGTTCAAAGCATAATGAACTAAGACATGCTTGAGAATCATCTCATAGTGTTCAAAACATAATGAACTAAGACATGCTTGAGAAGCATCTTATAGTGTTCAAAGTATAAATGGAGTTAGACATACTTAAGTAAGTATCTCATAGTATCCATGCTAGTAATGAACTTAGACATACTTAAGATAGTGTATCATAGGGTTCAAGTTATTAAAGAACTAAGATGTGCTTAAGAGAGTAGCTCATTGTGTTCTAAAGTTAAAGAAATGAACTAGGTTCCAAACAAACAACTGTTAGAATGAGGACCTAAAGGTAGTACTTAGCATGTATAGTATTATGGCGTGCTATGCATGCATTGCACAATTATGACTTACGGTCATTAAAGATAAGTATTGAGAATTGTGCTAGAGTTGCCTTTCCTAGTTATAGTTGACTAAAGGTGAGATATTTCCTTAGTTATGAGAGTTAAGCTAATAATGAGTCCAAAGTAGGGTGAATATGACTAGGATGACTTCAAGGCTATGTTTGGTGTGAAGGGTAGTATGGGATGCCTTGCATGCATTGCACAAGTGTATCTTGGGGTTACTTAGAAGTATGGTACCCTTATGGCATAGAGAAGCTTAAGAGTTGACCTTGTACATAGATTATAATTAAGATGACATGAAGACCTAAGTCTTGAATGTGAAGGTGGACTATGCCCAATAATGACCAAAGAGAGGTACTTAGCTTGGATGGTAGTATGGGATGCTATCCATGCATTGCACAAGTATACTTGGAGGTGGCTTGTGAAGTAGTTCTCTTGTAATATGAAGGACTTAAGGTTGAAGTATGTAACCATGAAAGTCTAAGTAAGGACTATGCCATGAACATGATGTATCTCATATGCTTATTAACTATGTCTTATGGTGACTTATGTTTATATGATTCTTATGTTGGAGACCATGCTATGACTATAATGATTATGAAATGATTATGTTATTATCTCTTATCCTTATGTCTTATGTAGACCAACCATTTGAGATGCTCTTATGATGTTGTGCTATCTTTCATACTTGGTACTTTTTGTACTAACGCATATTGCCTACATTCTAACCAAATGTAGGGTTGGAGGCTAGGTTTCAAGGATTTCGAAGAGTTGAAGATCTTGGTGAGTCCTCATAGTTTCGAGGACAACATCCACTTTACCTTTATGTCATTTATTTATGTTCTTACACTATTGTATGGGTTGTGTCCCAAGAGTTTATTCTAAAGTTGTATTAGATGGTTTGAGACAAAGAGTACAGAAAGACTTCCGTTTGTCATTTTTATGAAAAATGACTTCCTTTGTAAAAGTTTTAATTTTTCCCGTATTTCCTATTTATCTTATGTTATGATTATGCTAAGGGCTTTTATGCGACCCCTTCGGGGTCAACTACGCCATGTTACATCTAGGGGGTTCCCCTGGGTCGCGCCAGATACTAAATTAAATGCTTAAAACTAATTTATAGTCGCCAAAAATAAACCACGAAGGGCCAATCGGCGAAGTAAGTCGGGCTCGCCAAACCACTCAGCGAGCCGCCCATTGATCTCTTTTGTAACACCCCTCAAAATTAAGTAGGGTAAACTAGAGCCTAACGTGGGTTTTATGCATTAATAACTTGTTAAAATAATGAAGGATAGCCTTTTTAGTCAGTTTTAGAGAGTTTGGAAGTCAAAAGTCAAGGGACGACCAAGACGTTCGGAAACTAGTCTTTTACGTGTTGGTGTGTTCTAGTATGTTGTTGATGTTTTTATGTGTTTTTTGGAGTCTTAAATCAGTGGAGGTGACCCTAGTGTCTTAATAAATGTTTTTAGGGTCAAAACGTTTGGGTACGACGCCCCGAGGCCACCCTAAGGGGCCCCAAGGAAGACCCCAACCCTTGGCCAAACAAGCTGCCAAGGCAGCTTGCAAAATGTGCATGGAGGGAGCATGTCTGCGTCGCGGACTAGCTCCACCAAAGGCCAAAAGTTTGGTCCGCGTCACGGACGTGTTACGCACTTTTCTGCCTCAAAATTTAATTTCCAGAAACTTGTGGGAACACCTCCGCGTCGCGGACTTCTTTCCCGATGAAATCTACGAAAATAAAACTCAAGTTTGACTTGTTTAAAAAGGTCCAACTAAGTGAGGGGTAGTTTGGGTACTTTGAGGAATTATTATAAATGGTTATTCTACCTATTTTAGGGTATTTTAAGTGGATAAAACCCCAAAACCTAGAGTTGGACCATATTATTCCAATTGAACCTTCCTTCTCAAATAAACTCTCTCTAGAACTCCATGGAAGACATCTTTGAAGCTTCCAGCTAGGGGATGGGTTCCTACTGATTTCTCTTCAAATTCCTAGGAAATTAATCATAAAGGTATGGGGATTTTATCTTTGATTTTCCTTTCAATCAAAGAGCCAAATCAAAGTAATTTTAATGTTTTTTTCAAAAAAACTAAAAAACCCCCAATTTCAATTCTAAGCTTGGGTTCTGGCATGAAACTATTTCAAATGATGTTTTATGTTAATATTGATGGTTTTAAGGTCAAAAACTCCATGAACCCTGCATATCTTGAAACCGTAATTTTGGGTCTAAAGTGGGTCTATTGATTAGGTGCTAATAATGTGATATTAATGTGTAGATTGTTATGGCCTATTGATTTATGTATTGTTCTATATTGAAATATGAGGAATTTATGGTCAAATGTGTTATATTGGATGCCAGCCTTGAATGGGCAATTGTGACATAAGGTTGATGATGATAATGAATTTGTGAATAGATTATTTGATTCTAGTATTATATATATATATATATATACATATGTAGTAGATGTTAGAATTGTGAGGTTTGATCCATTTGAAAGTGGAAGGTGTTTACCTTGTAAGCATGTTGTGATCATGGCCTTGTAGGCAAAGTTGGATGATTGTTGCTTTGAGTAATGTTGATTATGTGAAGGTAATGTGATATGATGTGAATTTGTGTATGGTCTAAGAGCATGAAATGTGACCTTGTGTAGAGACTTTATGTGTTATGCTTGGTTGTTGTCTTCTTTGAATGACTTATATTGAAGGTGAGGCTAGGATAGGCTATGTTTACCTACTCTCACACCTAGTGAAGAATGAATGAAAGAATGTGAGAATGAATGAAAAGAATGGGAGTTAATGCTAATGAATGAAAGTTGGGTCTATTCTAAGGATAGTCTCACAAAGTACTCCTTTAAATGAATGGGGTTCCTAGATGAAAGGTTTTCTCATCTTTGAATCCAAGAGCTTCCTAAATGAATGAATGAGGGTTAGGATGGGTATTCCTTCATGAGTTGAGATGAGAATACTTAGTAGCAATCCTTATCCCTCAATGAGTGAATGTTGGGCTAGGATGGGTACTCCTTCGTGAGTTTAGATAAGAGTACTTACTAGCAATCCCTATGCCTAAGTGAATGAATGAAATGAATGTCCTAACTCCGTGAGGGAGTAATGTTTAGCACCTAGAGGATATGAAGATGTGTGGATACTCCTTCGTTTGTTGATATGTGAGTATTTAGTAGCAACCCTTAAGATGGGTGCCCCTTCGTTAGTTGAGATGTGTGTACTTAGAAGCAATCCTTCTATCCATTAACTATGTGCCCACGTATGACTAGCAAGTCGTCTCTACCACGTAAAAATTAAAAGAATGACCCTACCTTAGGCAAGTGGGGATCCCTCATCTGGTAAGGGTATTACCGGGATTCCATGTCAAGTTCCATGGTCTATGTCGGTTAAGGTTTTTCCCCCACACTAATGAATGAATGAACTACGGTCGCTTAAGGGTGTACTACTTAGAATAGGTGGCGGAATGGGACATCATTTAGACATTGCACAAGTAGACATTTAAGGGAGATTTTGGTGTGTCTTAGTAATGATAATGAATGAATGAATGAGTCTTATTGGGCTAATTAATGAAAGCGTTGGTCTTTGAGCATGCTAATGTGAAAGTGAATCATAATGAATTGATTGTAAGTGCTTATGTTGAATTGAATGCATGTGATGATCTTATGTCATTTGTGAATGAAGTTGTCTAAATGCATTAAGTTGAATCCATGATTTATTTTGAGATGTGATTGGAGCTTGTCTTGTGTAGCCTTAAGGATCACTTGGGTGTGGAATGTAGAGGTAGTATGGGCTGCCTCACCATGTCTTACTTAGGTGAGTCTTGCGATGGCATTTGATGAGTGTTCTAGCGTTATGAAGTGACTTGTTGGCTTATGTGCTTATATGTTTCATGTGATCAATTGGTGAAGGTTGAGGTATGCATTGTAAGTTCACTTTGTGTGACCTTAGGGTGGTGCCTTAGTATGGGTGATGGTATGGGACATTGCCCATACATTGCACAAAGGTATTGCTTAAGGGTTACTTAAGGTGGAGGTCCAAGGCAAGAAGGTAAAGGTAAATGGGCTTTGTATGTTTATGAGGTATTGTGAAGCATATGACTTTATATTGTTGGTTGTGACTTGTAATTTGCCTATTATATTGATGTTCATAAGATTTTATCAAAATGGCATGAAAGCATAACTTCCGAACAAATGTCCTTTTTAGCATGTTTTGCATATCCTCATACTTAGTACATGTGTTATACTAACCCCTTTCTTCTATTTTACTACAAGTGTAGGTTGTGGTAACTAGGAGGAGATTGTGCTTTGGAGTTGCTTGGATTGCTTCACTCTTCCAAGTGTTTGTTATGTCCTCAATATTCGAGGACTATGTTTAGAAGTTTCTTAGTCATTTTAATAGACACTTAAGTTTCATTTCATTTGTAAAGGGCCATGTCCCTTAGTACGTTTTATGTTCTTGTCTAAGATTGGCTAAAGACACTTAGTAGTTCCGCTTGCGTGTTGGTGTTTTCAAATGTTGATAACTCTTGAAGTATTATGGTTTTATTGAGTAAAAGTTTTAAACTCTTAGTGATTTTTATGATCTATGTGATGAATGAATGCTAAGGCTTGTATGAGACCTCCGAGAGGTCGAATACGCATGTAACGACTAGGGGGTGCTCTTGGGTCGTTACATCTTCCATCACCTTTTCGCCTTGGCACTCATCATCCTCAAGTTTTGTAACTTTGGGAGATCTCTCTTTGCATCACGGAACTGCTCGGTGACTCGTCGACTGCTCTTTTTCGTCGTCAACTTGGTTTCTTCCTTGAGGGCTTGGCACACTGGAACTTTAGGCGGTGAGATTAGCCCCTCGTTGACACGCCAAATGCTATTGGCGATCTTTTGGCTCGCCCTTCCTCATTTCTTCAACTTGTTTTATTCCTTTTTTCCTGTTAGTGTCCTTGCTTTGATCCTCAATCCATATACATGAAAATCAAGGCCCTAACATTAGTTTATAGTATAAATTAGGCATTTGAGGACACTAAATCTGTAAAAACAAAGCTCTCATTGAGTCCAAATCTTGGACTCATCAAGTATGCGCTTACGTTTACCCAACTATCCAAGTATGCTCCAACTTTAGTGACAGACTCAATGGCTAGGATGAATAAGTTTGTGATGGGAGTGTCTGACTTCGTAGAGAAAGAATGTCGTACGGAAATGCTAATCGGTGATATGACTATCTCACGTCTTATGGTGCACGCCCAAAAAATTAAGGAGTCAAAGCTTTAAAAAAAGAATTGGGAGGTGAAAAGAGCAAGGCCCGATAATGGGCACTTTTCCAATGCTAGGACCGATGAACAAGGTTGACCAAAGTTTAAACAAAGATTCTTCAACCAAGGTTCCTCAAATGCTTTCCCAAGGGTCAACAAGGATTGGGTGTCTAACCCCACACCTGAAAGAGGTAATGGTGGTGGACCTTATGTGAATAGGCCTGATTGTGCAAAATGTGGGAAGAAACATGATGGGAAGGTCCTAGCCTGCATAGGTGTTTGTTTTGGTTTTGGTAAGAGTGGTCATCAATTGAAAATGGCCTAACACTTTCGGCCAAAGAGAATGAAGGCAAGCTAACTCCTCCTAGCGGTTCATACTCTAATGCTCCAAAGCAAAACCGCGTTTATGCTCTTCAATCTCAAGGTGACCAAGAGAGATCCCCGGATGTAATGACCAGTATGTTAAATATCTTTCTTATTGATGTGTATGCCTTGTGGGATACCGGTGCTGCTTTATCTTTTGTGACACCCTTTGTAGCAAAGAGGTTTGTTAGAACCTTTTTCTGTCTCTACACTTGTTAGTGATTCTGTGGTGGCTAAGAGTATTTATAGAAGATGTCCCGATTCCTTGTCTCATAGAGTTACTCTTTTTTACTTTGTAGAGTTAGACATGCTAGACTTTGATATAATTTTTGGTGTAGATTGGCTTCATGTATGTTATGCCTCTATTGATTGTAGGACTCGGGTGGTTAGATTCCAATTTCTAAATGAGCCTATCTTAAAGTGGAAGGGAACAAATTCTATGCCTAGAGGACAATTTGTCTCTTACATTAAAGCTAGGAAGATGATCTCAAAAGGTTGTTTTTACCATGTTGTTAGGGTGAGGGATGTAGATTCGCAAATCCCTTCTCTAGAGTTGGTTCCAGTAGTCAATGAATTCCCAGATGTCTTTCCTGATTATTTACCCGGTATTCCTCCCGAGCGGGAAATAGATTTTGGTATTGACCTTTTTTCGGATACGCAAAGTATCTCCATTCCTCCTTATAGGATTGCTCCGGCCGATTTAAAGGAGTTGAAATAACAGTTGAAGGATCTATTAGACAAGGTTTTAGTTAATCGAGTATCTCTCCATGGGGTGCTCCAGTGTTGTTTGTTAGAAAGAAAGATGGGTCTCTTAGGATGTGCATCGATTATCGTAAATTAAACAAGGTGACCATTAAGAACAATTATCCCCTTCCAAGGATAGATGACTTGTTTGACCAACTCCAAGGGGCAAGTTATTTCTCTAAGATTAATCTTCGTTCAGGTTATCACCAATTGAGGGTGAGAGGGGTTGATATTCCCAAGACGGCTTTCCAGACAAGATATGATCACTATGTGTTCCTAGTAATGTCCTTTGGTTTGACTAACACTCTGGTAGCATTCATGGACTTAATAAATAGAGTATTCCGACAATATCTTGACATGTTTGTGATCATGTTTATCTACGATATTTTGATCTGTTCAAGGAGTGAGAATGATCATGTGGACAATTTGAGAATTGTATTGCAAGTTCTTAAGGACCATCAACTTTTCGCAAAGTTTAGTAAGTGTGAATTTTGGTTAAGATCCATGGCTTTGCTTGGTCGTATTTTGTCAAGAAAGGGTATTGAGGTAGATCCTAAGAAAACGGATGCGGTCAAGAGTTGGCCTAGACCTCTATCATTGACAGACATAAGAAGCTTCTTGGGTTTGGCCGATTACTATAGGAGATTTGTTTAGGGTTTTTCATTCCATTGCATTTGCTTTGACGGCCTTGACTCAAAAGAAAAGTTTCTGTGGTCGGAAACTTGTGAGAAGAGTTTCCAAGAGTTGAAAGATAGACATACTTCCGCTCTGGTGTTGACCTTAGCAGAAGGTACAAATGGTTTTGTGGTGTATTGTGATACCTCTAGAGTTGGGTTGAGATGTGTGCTTATGCAAAATGGGAAAGTGATTGCCTATGCTTCAAGGCAACTTAAAGTCCATGAGAAGAATTATCCTACCCATGACCTTGAGTTAGCGGTGGTTGTTTTTGCCTTGAAAATTTGGAGGCATTATTTGTATGGGGTCCATGAGGATGTTTTCACCGATCACATGAGTCTTCAATATGTGTTTAGTCAAAAGGACTTAAATCTTCGTCAACGAAGGTGGTTATAATTATTAAATGACTATGATATGAGTGTCCTTTATCACTCCGACAAAGCTAATGTTGTAGCAGATGCACTTAGTAGATTGTACATGGGTAGTGTGGCTCATGTACAGGATGAAAAGAAAGATCTGGTTCGTGATGTTCATAGGTTGGCTCGGCTAGGTGTTCAACTATTGGATTCCACCAAAGGTGGTGTCATGGTCCATTATGGTTCCGAATTATCCTTTGTGATGGATGTGAAGTCTAAGCAACGCCTTGATCCTATATTAGTTGAGTTAAAAGAGTCGGTACTCAAGAAGTCCATTGAGGCTTTCTCCCAAGGAGGAGATGGGGTGTTTAGGTACCAAGATCGATTATGTGTTCCGGATGTTGATGGATTAAGGGAACAAATTTTAGGGGAAGCTCATAGTTCTCATTATTCTATTCATCCAAGAGTCACCAAGATGTACCGTGATCTATGGGAAATCTATTGGTGGAATGGGATGAAGAAAGATATTGTAAAATTTGTGGCCAAATGTCTGAATTGTCAACAAGTTAAGGTTGAGCATCAAAGGTCGGGAGGCTTATCCCAAGATATAGGTAATCGCACTTGGAACTGGGATGATGCAAATATGGACTTTATTGTGGGTTTGCCTCTCACCCGAAGGCAACATGATTCTATTTGGGTTGTTATAGATCAGATGACAAAATCAGCCCACTTTATTCCCGTCAAGGTTTTTTTCGGTGAAAGACTATGCCAAGTTGTATATAAGAGAGATAGTGAAGTTGCATGGGGTCCCTTTATCTATTATTTTCAATCGGGGTATTCAATTTACTTCTTACTTTTGGAAGTCATTCCAAAAAGGACTTGGTACTAAGGTTAAGCTTAGCACGACTTTTCATCCCCAAACTGATGGACAAGTGGAGCGTACCATCCAAACATTGGAGGATATGTTGAGGGCATGTGTTATAGACTACAAGAGTAATTGGGATGACCAGTTTCCATTAATAGAGTTTGCCTACACTAATAGCTATCACTCAAGTATCGGTATGGCTCCTTTTGAAGACTTGTATGGTAGGAGATGTAGGTCTCCGGTTGGTTGGTTTGAGGTGGGTGAAATTTCTTTGATAGGTTCTGAGCTAGTTTATGATGCCATTGAGAAAGTTTAGCTCATTAGAGAGAGGTTGAGAACGGCTCAAAGTAGACAAAAGTCTTATGCTGATGTGAAGAGAAGGGATCTATAATTTGAAGTAAATGATTGGGTCTATCTAAAATCTCACCTATGAAAGGTGTGATGAGGTTTGGCAAGAAGGGAAAACTTAGTCCAGTATGTAGGCCGATACCAAATTTTGAAATGTATTGGGAAGGTTGCCTATGAGGTGGACTTGCCAAATGAGGTGGCCCCTGTTCATCCGGTATTTCATGTTTCTATCATTAAGCAGTGTATTGGAGATCCGGTGTCCATTATTCCCCTAGAAGGTTTAGGAGTTGATGAAAGTCTTTCATATGAAGAGGTTCCAGTAGAGATCCTAAACCTGCAAGTCAAGGGATTGAGAAACAAGGAAATAGTTTCCGTGAATGTTTTATGGAGCAATTATTTAGTTGAGTGTACTACATTGGAGGCCAAGGCCGATATGCAGTCCTGATACCCTCATCTCTTTCCTTCTACTCCTAGTCAAGCTTGAGGTAAGCAGTTCCTCTTGAGTTTTAGTGTTTTGGGAGTCATTTCTGTTATATGTATTTTTCCTATGATTTCCTTATGTTATGCATGTTCTTAATGAAAGTCATGTTTAGTAAGAAAATGAGTTTTCATGATTTATGTGTTCCTCATGTTGTTGTGCATTTATTCTGAGCTGCATATTTGACTTCATGAGATAAATTGGTGAGAATGCTTTAGTATGCTTATGAGAGAAATTGCATATTGGCTCCATGATGTTAAGTTGAGCATGCTTTTAGTTGGAGAAGGTAGTTCTTTCTATGAATATGAAAAATGTTAAGATTTCATGTGTAATGGTTGTTAGATTTAGCTCCTACTTTCTTGTGATGCATTGAGTATGTTTGAGTTGGAGTTGATGTTTCCTCATTGTTTATGTGCAATTGATGATGTTGCATGCAAGATTGGCTGCTAGTCTTGAGTCTTAACTTCTGTAAGGTGTCTAAAGTGTCATTCAAGGATGAATAATCCCAAGGAGGAGATATTGTAACACCCCGGATTTAGAAAAGGGAAAATATTCACTTCTTAGTCGACAAGGCAATCCGCCGATTCGACTAGGCGATCTCCCGAGTCGACTCGTCAATCAGCCAAGTGGAGCCTCCTCGACTTTTGGCTTGATCCATGATGTCCATTTTGTAACTTAAGGAAAGAAAAGTTAGGATGTGACTCGCCGAAGTCAACTCCCCTATCGCCGAAGTGGACTTAGCTCTAAGTCGACTCATTGTAATTTAGAGCGAGCCAAGGGTCCATTTGGCGAGTCGCCGAATTCCCTTGGTGAGCTTCAGTGTGCTTCCCTACAGATTTAAGTTGGGTGTCTTAGGAGACTTTTGTTATTTTCCTAATTTGATACCACGTCATTTTACTCATCTAGTAAAGTATATAAGCATTCCACTCTCAAATTACCCCAAATTAAGTCATTCTACCTAGAATCCAAAAGAAAGCCCCAAAGTTCATCCTCTAAAAATATTTATCTCTCTAGAACTTAAGGAAGAAGAAGAAGGATGATAGTGGAGCTAGGGTTCAAGAAGCAAAGATTTTACACCAATTTCTTTGGACTGCATTGCTAAGGTATGGTAGCTCATCCATGCAGTTCCTTCAAAACCCAATTTCAAAAACTAGTAATTTAGGGTTTGACTTCAAATTCATGGGTTCCTTTAAAAAAACATTTCTCATGATTGATTTGTGATATATTATGTATGAATTGATGATTCCCTATGGTGTTTATGTTGAAACCCCCAAGAACCCACAAAACCCCCAAGAACCCATGAAACCCCCATATTCCTCAATTATGATCTTGTGATGTGGGTTTGTTGATGATAGAAGTATGTTATGAAATTATGTATGTAGTACTTGGGCTACTTGAATTGTAATTGTATCCATGTCCAACGTAGTAATTCTAGACGTGCAGATGGAACATGATCTATGGTCCTTGAAGGGCAAATAATAATATTATGCATGATTATGAGATTTATATCTATGCTTTAAGAATACTTTTAGAGTAAAGTATTTATGATTATGACCTTTTTGTGTGTTGTTGAAAGGATATTCTCATTGCACACTTATGTATGAGTATGGTACGATGTGAAAGGTTTTCTCACAATATGATGATTCTAATGTTGAAAGGCTATTCTCACCTATTAAATCTATGAGCTATCTTGTGAATTACATTGGATTGAGTGTCAAGGCATTCTTCCTTGATTAAGAACTTAAGTCAAGACTTAATATGTACTTTGTGGGATAAATGCTTAGCAACGAGTGGATATTGAATATGAGATCGAAACTCTTCCGTTAGAAAGGCCGGGTTTATAGAAAGAGTTTCTTGAGATGGGAGCTCTTCCGTTAGAAAGGGCGGGTTTCTAGTGGCAATCTCCTTATCCCATAAACTATGTTCCCCCATAGGTTATTTAGCTAGTGGATCTACCTAAGCTAATAGCATGGTTCTACCTTAGGCAAGTAGGACAACCCTTTTTGGTGTGGGTAACACCGGATTCCATGTTAAGCTCACATGGTCTATGTCGGTTAAGGCTTATTCACACTATGACAACAATATGAAAAATAATATGAATTATGAACTATGGTTACTCAATAAGCTTTATTTAGCATGGGTGGGATTATGGGATCTTATTCATGCATTGCACAAGTACTCTTTGAGGGTACTTATGGTTTGTTTCCACTATGTTATGATGATCAATATGTTGACTATGCTTATGACTTATGCTTTTCCATTATTTTCAAAATTATGCTTTAACTTAGTAAATTGCATGCATTCAACTAAAATGTCTCCTTAAGCATATTTCAAGGTTTAATTGCATGGCTATCATACTTGGTGCATTTTCGTACTAAACCAATGTTTTCTATACTTTTCCCAAGTGTAGGGTCCGATTCTTAAGGAGGTCATCATTTGGTTAAATTTTGGATTCGAATTTTCTCCTAGCTTGTGGTGGGTCCTCATGATTCGAGGACGGATGTTTCACTTATAGTTTCATTTCTAGTAATTCCTTTTCGGACTATGTTGTAAGGGATGTGTCCCTTTTCATTTGAACTATTCTAATAGATGGCTATATTGAGACAAGTCTAGTCTTTCACTTTCCTTTATGAATATTTTGGACTTGAAATGCATTTTCTTCACACTATTGTTCTATGCTTATGTTATGATATGCTAAGTGGCTTACATGGTGCCTTTCGAGGTTCTATTTGCCTTGTTACATATAAGGGGTACTCCTAGGTCGTGACGTAAGTCAAGACTCCGTTGTTTCAAGCTTTGTGAGGCTTTATAATCAAGGTATGTTAGCTTATTCATCCATGGATTCTTCCATCCATGGAAGCTCGTAGAATTCCCCCAATTGTGAAAATGAAATCCCCAATTCAAGTTAGGGTTCCTTCCAATATTATGGGTTAAGTTGAGTAGGAATCCAATTGAGTGGATATTGATTATTTATGATTTAATTAGTAGTGAATCATCTTATTATGATGAATTTACATGTTTTCCATGCCTAACCCTTGTCTAATTGCTGAAATTGAAGTAATGTGGATTTGTGCTCTAAAGAGGGAAACTGAGGATTTAGAGATGATCTTCTAGGTTCGATGACATGTGTAATAATTGTTCAAGAATGGAAGTATATAAACATGAATTGAATTAGATTAAAGTATATATGATAGATCATGACTAGTACTGATTGAGATTGAGCGTTTAGGATGATATATGACTAGAATTGCTTAAGAATGAAGTATGTGAATAGAATGGATTGTAATCTAGGCACACATTATGATTGTAAGAAGTAAAGCTATTGAGAGTAAGGCTAATATGATGAACTATGTAGGATAAGGCTTTAAGAGTGAAGCTCGCATGATAATGATAGACTACTAGATAGAATTGTTGTGGAAAGATTGTACCCACCTAATCTACCTTATGAATGTTTGAGTGGATGAAGTGATAGAATCACTTGACTTATGATGAAATCAGTCTCTCATGTAGTAATTCTAGTTGTGTTGATTTGACATGAGCCTTGCCCCTTGAAAGGGAAAAATATGATATTATGCATGTGTTATGAATCCATGAATATACTCTAAAACACTTTGAGAGTGAAGTGTCTATGATTATGATATGTTGTTGTGTTGTAGAAAGGACATTCTCCTATACACAATTATGCAGTATTATTCTATTATATGAAAGGTTCTCTCATATAGATTGATTCTAGGTTCAAAGGTTTGCTCACCTAAAATGAATCTAAGTCCAAGGACTATGAAATGTGATGAGGATTGTGGTGATTCCCCAAAGACCTTTCTATGAGAGGAATGTGAGGTGAATTCCCTTATTCCTATATGAATAAACATGAGGTTATTTCCCATGTCATGATATGAGAAGTCTGTGGTGACTACCCTTAATATATGACTTCAAAAACAAGGCAAGAGGTGAATAACCATTATCCTTTATGTTGATCATGAAGGAGAATACCTATGATCCTTATGTAGTGATTTGTAGGTAAATACCTATGATCCTTACGTAGTTATTTTGAGGCGAATACCAACATTATACCCTATTAGTACATGGACGCGAATACCTATGATTCCTTAAAATGAACATGGAGGTGAACACCTATGATTCCTTAAAAAGAACATGGAGGTGAATACCTATGATTACTTAATATGTATTATGCCATGAAAAATGAATTTCATGGATTGTAGCTTGATAGGCCTTCAATGATATGTATAACTAGAGATGACTCCCCTTCTCCATGAATGATGAACTAAATATAAGATCAAAGAGATGATCAATATGTATGATGGCCTAAAGGAGTACTTAGCATGGGTATGATTATGGGGTCTTATCCATGCATTGCACAAGTATGACTTGAAGCTAATTATGAAGTGTTTCTCTTATATGTTGTAAGATTAGTTTGGATTGTTGCTATAGTTCCTTCCATGATATATTTGACTAAAGGTAAACATTCTCTTGTGTATGAGAATTAAGCTAAGGATGAGGCCATAAGGTGGTAAGTATGACTATGATGGCTAAATGGGATACTTAGCATGGATGGGATTATGTGGTTTTATCCATGCATTGCACAAGTATACTTGGAGGTTACTTATGAAATGGTTCTCTTATGATATTAAGTTCTAAGTATTGATTATGTATATGGACAATGCTTTATGATGACTAATGCTTACATTATGTTTATGTTGGAGAATATGCTTATGACTATGTTGTTTTCTCTTATGATTATGGTATACGTGTCTTGTTGACTAACCCTTATGTTATGCTCTTATGATGTTATGCTACCTATAATATTTAGTACCTTTTGTACTAGCTCATACTCTAGCCTACATTATTATCAAATGTAGGGTCCGGCGATATTGAGTTCCATTCTTGTGGCTAGGTTCTAGTAGAGCACGGAGTTGAAGACTTGATGAGTCCTCATAGCATCAAGGATGTGATCACCTTTCCTTTATGTTCTATCTTTTATGTTTTAGACTTTTGTATGGGCTGCGTCCCAAGAGTTATTCAAGTTGTTTTAGATTGTTTGAGACAAAGTGTTATAGATTTCCGCTTGCTTTTATAAAAGACTTTGATTGTATGGAAAAAGTTTTAAAATTTCCGCATCATTTCTATTACTTTATTTTATGATATGCTAAGTGGCTTGTGTTAGGCCTTTTGGGGTCTATTACGTCATGTTACTTCTAGGGTTTACCCCTGGGTCGTGACAAACTTGGTAATCAGAGCACAAGGTTTAGAATGATTCTAGGATTGTCTCAAAACCACGTCTAGTAGAGTGTCGTTCTTAAGTGTGAAGAGCGCCACATTTATGAATGGGAAGCTATTAGACGATTAGGAAACTTCACTTCTTCATTCTCTAAGTCGTGCCATAGAGTTTAGCTCTAATAGGTCTCTCTCCTAATCTGTGCCCTATTGTTTTTTAGGATATGGCTAATACGAGGGCAAATTCTCTAAGGAATGAGGAAGATGTGGTGGGTCAAGAGATTCCTCCACAAGATCCAGAAGCTCCAATTGATCCTTTAGTCAGGAATGTTGCTCATGTGGAGTTTAGGGCGACTCTTCAAGTTTTGGCTCAAGTCGTGACAACTCAAGCTCAAGCCATGACGACCAAGCCAATAGAGAGGTGGTAGCCCCCGTGAACTAAAATGTGGGTACGTCCGCTTCAAGAGTGAGGGATTTTATCAAGACGAACCCTCCGGGTAATATGGATCGAAAGTGGGAGAGGATCCTAAAGAGTTTATAGATGAGGTATATAAGGTAATCGATATTATGGAGGTGACTTCGGTAGAAAAAGCGGAGCTAACCGCTTACCAATTGAAAGGTGTTGCTCAAATGTGGTATGAACAATAGAAAGATGGGAGGTCGGTAGGAGCGGGTCCAATAGAGTGGGAAGTGTTCAAATTGGCGTTTCTTGATAGGTTCTTTCCCCTAGAATTTAGGGAGATGACATGTAAGATTTCCTTAACCTTAGGCAAGGTAGCATGAGTTATAAGGAGTATACCTTTAAAATTTACCCAACTATCCAAGTATGTTCCATATATGGTGACGAATGCAAGGGATATGATGAATAGGTTTTTAACGAGCATGTCCGACATGGTAGGAAAAGAATGTCGTATGGCAATGCTCTCAACATATGGATATCTCACGTATTATGGTGCATGCCCAACAAATTGAGAAATTAAAGCTTAAGAAGAAGGATAGGAAAGCAAAGATGACTAGAACCGGAGATGGTAACTTCTCTAACACAAGGTCTGATGGGCAAGGTCACCCTAGGTATGTTAGACCAAAGTTCCCCGGGCAAGGGCCCTCAAGTACTCCTAAGTTCAACCAAGAGAGGGTGTCTAACCCTAATCCTCAAGGAGATGGTAGTCAATTTTTATTACCGGGATTTAGTAAGTGTAATAGAAGGCATGAGCGTGAATGCTTAGCGGGTTCCAATGTTTGTTTTTGTTGTGGAAAGCTAGGCCACAAAATAAGGCATTGTCCTACAGTTTCTACAGATGAGGGAGATATTCGTCATATATCTCAACCCTACACTTCATGTGGTCCAATTTATTTAGGTGTAAGTGCCGCCAAGCAAAATCGATTTATGCACTTCAAGCTAGAGGTGAAGAAGAGTATAATCCCGATGTGGATCCCTATATTTTAGTAGCTTCTTAATTGATTGCTTATGCTTTGTTAGAATTTAGATGTCATTTTGTGATGTGTTAGTTGCATATACCACCTAGTTAAGGTGAGAGAGAAAAGTGTATGACCAACTTCAAGGAGGAATTTATCTTTTAATATTGATTTTTAGTATGGACCCGACCTTGGTAGAATTAAAATAGATGGTGTCTAGAAATTTTGTTGGGGCTTCTTCCAAGGGGGAAATTGTGTGCCTTGATGGTAAGGTCATTGTGTTTCTATCTGTTACCATGATTTCTTTATATGCATATTCTAGAGAAAACTATGTTTTAGTAAGAAAATGAGCTTTTATGATTGATTTTCTCATGTTGTTGTGTGTTGTGTAAAAGTTGCCTTCATGCTTCATGAGATTAATTGGTTAACATGCTTTAGTATTCTTTTGAAAGTAAATTTCATATAAGCTCCATGAGAGTGCGTTGAACATGTTTTAGTTCGGAGATGGTAGTTCCTCCTTGAACATGAGTAAATGTTGAATTTCATGCATTTTGGGTTGTTAGATGTAGTTCCTACTTCCTTGTGTTGCATTGACTATGTTTAGTTTGGAGATGAAGTTCTTCCTTTGTTTATGTGCATTTAGATGTGTTGCATGCATTATGGGTTACTAGTCTAAAGTCGTGACCTTAAGAAGTGCCTAGAGTGTCATCCAAGGGCGAATGTTCCCAAGGGGGAGATATTCTAACACCCAAGAAACTAGTAGGCTAAACTAGAGGTTTACATGAGGGTTAGAGTCATAGATTTAACTTACTGTACTTAGAATGAAGGATTTTGGGGTAGAACGTCAAGGTACGACTCCCCAAGGACCAACCAAGGGTCATTGAGGAGGACCCTAGCAATACTGCCCAAGAGAAGTTGCCCAAGGCAGTGCACCCAGGAAGGAACCCACGCCCCGTACGGGGGTCCACGCCTCGTGGATTAGGGTCGGAAAAGTTCACTTGCAGAACACCACCCACAGAAGACCAGCACGCCCCGTGGATCCACCCATGGCCCGTGGGTGTGGTCTCGTGGATGAGGCATTGAAGGTCAATTGGGCAGTTAAGTAAGGGAATGATGGAACTTTCTGGAATTAATTAGCTAATAAGTGATGTCATTTTACCCTAGTTTAGACCAACTATATAAAGACTTTAATAGATTAATTTAGTCATTCCAAATCATTATTTCTAAACCCCCAAAAGAAACCCAATTCTCTCTAAATAAATCCTCTCTCTAGAAAGTGAAGAATGACTCTAGGTTCAACGGCTTGCTCACCTAAAATGAATCTAAGTCTAAGGACTATGAAATGTGATGAGGCTTCTGGTGATTCCCCTAAGAACTTTGTATGAGAGGAATGTGAGGTGAATTACCTTATTCCTATATCAATAAACATGAGGTGATTTCCCATGTCATGATATGAGAAGTGTGTGGTGACTACCCTTAATATATGGCTTCTAAAAGAAGGCAAGAGGTGATACCCATTAGCCTTTATGTTGATCATGGAGGTGGATACCTATGATCCTTATGTAGTGATGTGGAGGAAAATACTGACATTACACCCTATTAGGACATGGAGGAGAATACATATCATTCTTTAAAATGAACATGAAGACGAAAACTTATAATTCCTTAAAATGAACATGGAGGCAAATACCTATGATTCCTTAAAATGAACATGGAGGCGAATACCTATGATTCCTTAAAATGAACATGGAGGCGAATACCTATTATTCCTTAATATGTATTATGTCATGAACAATGAAATGCATGGATTGTTGCCTGATAGGCCTTGCATGATATGTATGACTAGAGGTGATTACCTTTGTCCATGAATGATGAACTAATATGAGATCACAGAGCTGGCCTAAAGGAGTACTTAGAATGGGCGAGATTATGGGGTATTATCCATGCATTGCAAAAGTATGACTTGGAGATAATTATGAAGTGTTTCTCTTATATTTGTATAGTTAGCTTGGATTGTTGCTATAGTTTCCTTCCATGATAGGTTTGACTAAAGGTGAAGATTCCCTTGTCTATGAGAATTAAGTTAAGGATGAGACCATAAGGTTGTAAGTATGACTATGATGGCCAAAGGGGATACTTAGCATGGATTAGATTATGGGGTGTTATCCATGCATTTCACAAGTATACTTGGATGCTACTTATGAAATGGTTCTCTTATGTTATGAATGTCTAAGAATTGACTTTGTATATGGACTATTCTTTATGATGACTAATGCTTATATTATGTGTATTCTAGAGAATATGCTTATGACTATGTCATTATCTCTTATGATTATGGTATACGTTGTTGACTAACCCTTATGTTATGCTCTTATGATGTTATGCTAGCTATTATATTTAGTACATTTTGTTCTAACTCATACTCTTTCCTACATTCTTATCAAATGTATGGTCCGGTGATATTGAGTTCCATTCTTGTGGCTAGGTTCTAGTAGAGCAAAGAGTTAAACACTTGGTGAGTCCTCAAACCATCGAGGATGTGATCACCTTTCCTTTATGTTCTATCTTTTATGTTTTAACCTTTTGTATGTGATGCATCCCAAGAGTTATTCAAGTTGTTTAGATGGTTTGAGACATAGTGTTATAGACTTCCGCTTGTTTTTATAAAAGACTTCGATTGTATGGAAAAAGTTTTAAAATTTCCTCATTATTCCTATTTACTTTATGTTATGATATGCTAAGCGGCTTGTGTTAGGGCTTTCGAGGTCTAGTACGCCATGTTACATCTAGGGTGTACCCCTGGGTCGTGACACATACCCAGCAGCATCCGTGGTGAGTCTTCAAGCTTTGAGGACAATAGACATGTTTTCCATTTCAGTCTTTTATTTCAGTTTCAGTTTTTCTAGAGTTAGCTGGGGGCATGTCAAGTAGCTCTTGTCAGTTAGAGGCTTTTTCAGACATAGTATTAGATTCGACTTTATTTTGAGTTTGGTCTTTAAGTTGTTATTCAACTCTTGGAATTTTATAGAAGTTTATATATATATTTAGACCAGTATTGGATTTTACCAATCATTCAGTTATTTTATGTTTTAAGCTTCCACATTAGTTATCTTTTCACAGATATGTCTAGTTGGCTCATGATATATCAGCTTAGGGTTAGGTTGGGGTCATTCGTGATCCTAGGTCCAATGAAAGTTGTTGGAACCAACCAATAGACCTGGTCCACGGACCGTGGTCCACCCTACGGTCTGTCCTGGTTAGCCATCATTTAGCTTAGAGGATGGGTTCTACGGACCATGTTTCACGGACTTGGTCCACGGACTGTGGTTCAACCTACGGTCCGTAGGTCATGGTCGTGGGTCAGGGTTTTCTGCGGAGCACGTTCCATGATCCTAGTCCACGGACAGTGGTCCCACCTACGATCGAGGATTTTTTGGGTGTTTCTATGGACCACGTTCCACGGACCATGGTCCCATTTACGGTCGAGGTTTTCTGGGGCTTTTCTATGGACCTAGTCCACGGAGCGTAGTCCAACCTACAATCCGTAGGTGGCATCTGCACTTCAGGAAATCTGCATTCTGGTGTCACGACCCAGGGTTAGCCCCTAGATGCGACATGGCGTACTCGACCACAAAGGGGTCTCATACAAGCCTCATAGCATTCTTGAACATAAGAACATAGGAAAAATAGAGGAGAATTAAAAACTTTCCTTTACAATCGAAGACATTTTCATTAAAAAGCAAGCGGAAAACTTACTAGACTTTATATACTATGTCTCAAACCATCTAATACTTTGAATACAATATTGGGACTTAGCCCATACAAAAGCTTTAACATAAACTAAAAGACAAAAAGGAACATAATGGGTTTTGTCCTCGAAACTATGAGGACTCACCACCTCTTCATCTTCAAGCATCTTAGAAACCTACTCCTCAAGCATATAACACCAATATCTCCAAGCCCTATACTTTGGTAAAATTGGAGAAGAATGGGGTTAGCACAAAAAGCACTAAGTATGGAAACCATGCTTAAAACGGACATTTTATTTGAAAGTCATGATTTTATGCCATTTGGTAAAATCTCATGACCACAAGTATGAGAGACATAACATTCAAACATAACAAACATGCAGGTGATTTATCAACATTAGAACATATTCATCTATTAAACCATTACCTTCATATCAAACCTTCACCTGAAGTAACCCTCATGCTATACCTTGTGCAATGTATGAATAACGTCCCATACCACCATTCACACCAAGGTACCACATTAAGGTCACCAAAAGTGAACTTACCATTCAACCTTTCCATCTTCAATAATACTCATATACAAGAGACCTAAACCTTTAACAAGTTATTTCATCACATAAGGACCATCACCTAAGACAACTCCTAAGTCATACTTGTGCAATGTACAAGTAGCATCCCATACTACTACTACTCACACTGAGTACTCCTTTGAAATCAACATAACCAAGGCACATTTATATACAACAAGTCATGACAAGGAAGTAACTCAATACAATCCAAGTATAGCATTCATCATTTACATTTAAGCATATATTAGAGTCAACATTCATCTATAGCTTCATTTAGAGGACTTTTATTCATTAGTCATGAAGACATTAGAGAACTCACTATGACCCTCTTAAAGCCTAGTCGTGCAATGCATGGATGGAATCCCATACTACCACCCACACTTCATAGAACCTCTCAAGAAACCATAGTGCACATCTCACATGATGAGAATAGGCATTAACTGACATAGACCATGAGACCTAGATTATGGAATACGGTGTTGTGTGACCCCACACCGAATAAGGGTGTTCTACTTACCATGGGTAGAACTAGTAAGCATCCTATGTAGGCACATAGTGATGGGATAAGAAAGATGTTCATTGGACTATAGCCTAACATTGGGAGAGCCACCATCTTAGCCATATTCACTCGGTGCTTAGCCTCCATTCCCATAGAGTAGTTTATTCACATTACATTGTTGTACTTGAGAGGGCCACCAACATTAGGCCTACCGACCAGAGGTACATTACACAAGAAAGGGGCTACCACCATTAGGTCAAGCGATTCAAGGTACATTAAGGATAGCTCATTGACTTTCCAAGAAGGGCCACAAATATTAGGTCTATCGATACAAGGTTCATCACTTCACACATAAAAGGGCCACCACCATTAGGTCTACAGATCCAAGGTTTAACATCGCATTAGTTCCTTGACTCCTTATGAAAGGCCACCAACATTAGGTCTACCAATCTAAGGTGTAGCCTAGAATACTTCATCATTCATTCATTCATTTATTTATGAAAGGCTACCAACATTAGGTCTACCAATTCAAGACATTAAGACATTTAGTCAAGATACATTCATTATACAAGAGTAGGATACCTAAGCCTACCAACTCAAGATACTTCATTCAAGGTCACTTTCATCAATACAAGAAAAGGATGCCTTAGCCTACCAATTCAAGATACACATTCACTTTTACATTCATTCATACGAGAATGGGATGCACAAGGCTACCAATTCAAGATATACAAAATTACAATATAGAACCCTTCACATTCCGTCATCCACATTCATGAGTGTTAAGTGAGAATATGTTTTTAATCATAAAAAATTTACCTTATATACAAGATCATCATTTTATCATTGAAATAACATGCATATCCTTCACATTATACATAATTATTAAACACCTCCACCTTTCAAGTTGATCAATACAATTAGGCAGAAATAATAGCATAATTTCAACATTATATATCCATATAAACATTAACAATTCACATTCCATTATAATCAATCAAATCTCATTCTCAAATCACAACTTAGGAATTTGGGGAAAAACATGGGTTCTTTGAAGAATTCACTTTAAATCATCTTTAAATCCACAATTCATTCACATTTCAATGTAATAATGCCTTTAGAAATCATTTTGATTCGAACCCATGCATAGATTGAAAGTTGGGGTTTTGGGGTAAGCTTTTTAGATTTGAAGTCACTTTGACGTTGGCTCCTTGAAAGATAATAATTGAAGGATGAAGACCACCATACCTTTTTAAGAATAAATCCATGAAAATCCTTTTAAAAACTTGAAGTCTTAATCTTGTAAGCTTGTAGTCATCACCTCCAATGGAGGTTTCAAGAGAGAGAACTTTTGGAGAAGAGAGGTTTCTAACTTTGGGGGTTTTGAAATAATAAAGTCTAAAATATTTTTTAATACTTTAAAAACCCTTAAAATATGTTAATAAACCAATAATAACCGTTGATGACCCAAACTAACCAACGAAGGAATTTATTAAACCACTCCTCACCTTGGCCGACTTGGGCAGAAAACTGGCAGTGAACCACGCCCTAGAATCACGGACCGTGAGTCCATTCATGGACCGTCCTGTTGGTTCGTGGTCCGGGGCTGCAGCTTGGTAAAAAGGGGGCTTGACCTATGGAGGCCATCCATGGGGCGTGGATGGACCTATTGGTCGTGAAACCCATCCGTAGGTCACCCTATATTTCCAGCTTTTTGTGATCTTCGGGTCTTGGGGGTTAGGCTCTAGGGTCCTCCTCAAGGACCCCTAGGGTGCACCTTGGGGATTCGTACCTTGATGTTTAACCCCTCAACCAAAGCTCGAGACAACATCAAACCACTTCAAACCTCATGATAACTCAAAGACACACAAGTTATGCTCTAGTTTCACTTATTTGTTTTACAGGTCGTTATATTATCCCCCACTTAGAAACAATCGTCCTCGAATGACACTTTAAACACATTAAGGAATTAACGACTCATGACTAATAGCCCATCATGCATGCCACATCATAAACAATGCACAAAACTAGGAGGAAACATCAACTCCACATCAAAAAGCTCAAATCAAAACAAGAAGGTAGGAACTATCTACAAACTCATTATGCATCATAACTTCAACATTTCTCATTTCATTTGAGGAACTTCCTTCTCCAACTCAAATCATGCTCATTATAACATCATTAAGCCCATTATGAAATTTTACTCAAAAGCACATTTAGGCATGTTCAACATTTACCTCATGAAGCACGTAAGTAACTCATACTAAATGCACATTCAGACGAGGAACATAATTTATGAAAACTCATTTTCTCATTCAAATAAGAATTCATCAAGAACATGCATAACAAAAAAGGAGACCATGGAAACACCATATCACACATGACTCCAAGACATGAAACAAGCCAAAAAGGAACTCTTTGTCTCAAGCTTGAATAAGAATAGAAGGAAATAGATAATGATATCACAACTCTCAACAACCTTACTATTCAACATACTCTCCCCCACTTAGGAGTAAACCCAACTAAGGCTAACATGAAACAACAAAGGAGCCTTAACAAAACATTCACAACTATAAGGAACTATCAACACACCGGTGCTTTTAAACTAGGAAGGTTCTCATTAAGCAACTCTTGCTCACAACAACCTTACCAACACCACTCAAGGTCTCACATGAGTCTACCACACCGGGTCTAAACTCCTCAAAATCACTACACCCCTTAAGCCACTACTCAACTTATCTAGGTATTTCTAAGACACCACATTTCATTAACTCTTTCAACAAACCTCAAAACTCATCTTGACTAAGCCGGGTTCTACAAACAACACACATAACCATAAAGGAACACATTTATACAAAAGACACACCACAGACTACCATCTTAACTCTAACAAGTCACATAGCCATTATTGGCATCACAACTAACCTTCCTCCCTCACACCTTCTAGATACTCCTTTCAAGTGGTCATACCCTAGAGACCATCGAATAGGGAATAAGAGAGAGATATTACAGAGTTAAACTCTATTGCACGACTTAAAGAATGAAGAAGTGAATCTTTATTAACACCCAATAGACTCCTATTCATAATGTGGCGCGCTTCACATTATGAACAAGACATTACTAGATGTTGGTTGAGACATCCTAAGACCATTCAAAATTATTGCATACTGATACCATGTTTGTCACGACCCAAGGCTAGTCCCTAGATGCGACACGGCGTATTGGACCCCAAAGGGGTCTCATACAAGCCTCATAGCATTCTTGATCATAAGAACATAGGAAAAATAGAGAAGAATTAAAAAATTTCCTTTACCATTGAAGACATTTTCATTAAAAAGCAAGTGGAAGACTTCCTAAACATTATATACTTTGTCTCAAATCATCTAATACTTTGAATACAATATTGGGACTTAACCCATACAAAAGCTTTAACATAAACTAAAAGACAAAAAGGAACATAATGGGTTTTTTCCTCGAAACTATGAAGACTCACCAAGTCTTCATCTTCAAGCACCTTAGAAACATACTCCTCAAGCATAGAACACTAATATCTCAAAACCCTACACTTTGGTAAAAATGGAGAAGAATGGGGTTAGCACAAAAAGTAGTAAGTATAGAAGTCATGCAACAACATGCTTAAACCAGACATTTTATTTGAAAGTCATGCTTTTATGCCATTTGGTAAAATCTCATGAACACAAGTATAAGAGACATAATATTGAAACATAACCAACATGCAAGTCATTTATCAAAATTAGAACATAATCATCATATAAACCATTACATTCACATCAAACCTTCACCTCAAGTAACCATCATGCTATACCTTATACAATGTATGGATAGCGTCCCATACCAACATCTACACAAAGGTACCACATTAAGGTCACCAAAACTGAACTTACCATTCAACCTTTGCAGCTTCAATAGTACTCATACACAAGAGACCTGAACCTTTAACAAGTTATTCCATCACATAAGGACCATCACCTAAGACAACTCCTAAGTCAGACTTGTGCAATGTGAAAGAAGCATCCCATACTACTACTCACACTATGTACTCCTTTGAAATTACCATAAGCAAGGCACCTTTATATACAACAAGTCATGACAAGGAAGTAACTCAATACAATCCAAGTATAGCATGTATCATTTACATTTAAGCATATATAAGAGTCAACATTCATCTATAGTTTCATTTAAAGGACTTTCATTCATTAGTCATGAAGACATTAGAGAACTCACTATGACCCTCTTAAAGCCTACTCTTGCAATGCATGGATGGCATCCCATACCACCACCCACACTTCATAGAACTTCTCAAGAAACCATAGTGCACATCTAACGTAATGGGAATACGCATTAACTAACATATACAATGAGAGCTAGATCATGGAATCTGGTTTCGTGTGATCCCACACCGAAGAAGGGTGTTCTACTTGCCAAGGGTAGAACTAGTAAGCATCCTATGTACATAGTTATTGGATAATAAAGATGTTCATTTGACTCTAGCCTAACATTGGGAGAGCCACCATCTTAGACATATTCACTCGGTGCTTAGCCTCCATTCCCATAGTGTAGTTCATTCACATTACATTGTTGTACTTGAGAGGGCCACCAACATTAGGCCTACTGACCCAAGGTACATTGCAGAAGAAAGGGGCCACCAGCATTAGGTCTACCAATTCAAGGTACATTAAGAATAGCTCATTGACTTTCCAAGCAGGGCCACCAATATTAGTGTCACGACCCAAGCCTAGGGCCTAGACGTGACCGGCGAATGGGGAACCCGAAGGAACCCCAAACAAGCCTCATAGCGTATCATTACACATCCTTGGTCGCGGAAGCAATTAAAATGACCATAAGCAATAAGTATAATCAAAGG
>JAJOOF010007724.1:0-42894 GCA_029582545.1 Solanum lignicaule | reverse complement strand
AAACCAATGTAAAACTAAAGAACAAATATTCAATATTATTGTCATTCTTAGTGTTGAATTGATTTTCTTTTTGCATTAGTATTAATTTGATTTTGATTTAAGCTTTATTATAATTACCAACATTTGTGGACTATAATATTTATTGGCCCATTCATAATTCTAAGTTTCAAACTTGAAATAATATGATAAAAGATAAAAACTATGAAAAAATATAAGAAATATTTAAAAATTATATCAAAGTAAATATTTTATGTATAAAATAAAATTTTAAAATTATATATATAATGTCGGGTTGGTTTGGTCTCAGGTTGTTTTTTTTTAGTTAAAACCAAACCAACCCAAATATAGTCGGGTTTTTTTTTTTTTCAAAACCAAACCAAGTCAAACCAAACCACTAGTCGGGTTTTTTTTCGGGTTGACTCGATTTGCGGTTTGATTCGGTTTTCGGTTCGATTTTGTACACCCCTAATTTGATTGTATTTTTTAAAATATATGATATAAAATATTAAAAGTGGTAATATATGTAATTGTTTAAAAGTAAAGATAAAATTAGTATATATGATAGTGATGTGTGTCTAGTTAGATAGTTTTTCCATGTCAATTTCACACATTTGCACACTCTTTTCAAATGTCTGTATTTTGAATTTGGAGCATCTGTGGTAGAAAATTTATAACTGGACGGAGGGATATTTAACTCATGTCTATCTATTCTACTTCAAAAACTATTGTGATGATCAAGTAATGACACGCCCTTTTCCTCCTTTTTAAAACTCATATTACTGGACTTAAAATAATACTAATAAACTGCCTAAGTAGCTCGGTGAAGAAGATCAAGTCATAACATAATTCATAAAGATAAGTTATTATTACTTTTTCATCTTTTTTTTTGTCCTAACTTTTGCCTAAGCCGACACTTTCTAGGGTTTCAATCTAGCAGACCCTTTTGTTTGGACCATACAGAACATAAATTCATATAGGTCAGGAGTAACATGCAATTTATGCTCGTGAATCGAGGAAATACATTACCCTTTTATAGAACTAACGTTTAGTGTAGAGTAGTCTCCAAGAGCCTTAACTGAATTTGGATTCGTCTTGTAGGTGTTCCACAAACCTTTGTATCTACAAATACCACTACTTCAAGGCTTATCAAAGTGTAGACTTGATGAAACTTCAAGATAAGACTTGAAGTACCCATAAAAATGAAGCTTTTATATTTGCGATTTTTGTGGCTTTAGATTTGCAGATGTGATTTGTGAGAAAAGAGATGAATGTCATATTTGGTTTCACTAGGCGTGCCAAATTTGTTTGCAATTTTTTTCTTAGAGGTTGAAAATTAACTGCAATTAAAACAAGTAAAATGAAAAGTGATTTTTATTAATGAATCCTGTAAGTACAATTTTGTTGTTCTATTGATTTTCTCTCTTACTATTTCTTCGTGATTCGAGGGTCTTATGTAGCATTTTTCTCGAATTGCTGGATGATTTGAACCTCTTAGAAATGTGTTTAATCTTCAGAAACATTAGATAACACTTCGTTGTTTTGAGTTGATCGGGCAGAACTCTATTGATTAATCCTTTGAAGAACTATATAGTTGATGTCGATGCTTTCTACAATGCTTGCAGAATGTCCTTAGAAAATTATGTAACTCTCTTATTTATCGTTGTAGGAGGTAGCAATTCAAGTGTAAATGAACTATCTTACCTTCGTCTCATTGGTTTGTGTAACTCATCAAACTTATCACAAATGTTATGTGATAATGTTGCTTGTGACTGGTCAAAATATGTCATTTTTGACACTTGACGACTTGTGATTGATTCTTGAATTTGACTGAAATTGCCACATCGTTTGAATATGTGGTATCATCTTGTTCGTCTTGAACTTGATTGAGATGTCAAGTCATCTTGACATGTGGCATGAGTTTGGGCTTCAAGATGAAATAGACCTTAGACTTAAATTTAATAAAATGAACTTATTTATTCATGAAGCCCAAATTGATTATTCAACCCAAATAAACATTAATTAAATCCAAATTTTATATGAAATTAACCCGATAAAATTTACGTGTCTACAGTCTCATATAATTTTTCTAATAACCCAAAAACTATGTTGAATATTGTATGAATGTGTTGAACATTCGTTGCAACAATATTAATGTATAGTCATATATATGCGGTTGATTTGAAAAATGAAGGAGTATAACTTTAACAGAGTGTCATAACTATAATTATATATTATAGGTAAATTTGCAAGATTCCAAATTTGCAGAATTCGATTCTAAATTTACAAGATTCGATGGTTCATGATTGGAATGAAAAGAAATGTTACTATGAATAGCAGTTTACCTGTAAAACATGTATCAGAGTAACAAATTATAAAATGTTACTCACAGTCACATTTTATGTCTATTAACTCCATCAGACCTTTGTCTTTTTGCCATTTCATTTTTTTTGTTGAATAAAATATACCCTAAAATGAAATATATTTATACTAATTTTATAAAACTTTAAGAAAATGTATTATTTTAATGAATTGATTTAAATAATAACTTACTTCGATCAAAAATGTCTGCAAGACTTATACAGATAGACAATCTGCCAATCACTACCTTCGAAAATTCCAAGGAAATATAATCATAGTATGGCGACATATATATACCACTAAAATGCAACTATGGAATAGTTTGTTCAATATTGATCAGAAACTGTTCTATCCATGAGAGTTGCATATATTTTTATTTTGCAGAACATATATAATAACTTTCCCTTTTCCTTTTTTCAATTGTGTGGAAGAAAATTCGAATGTGTCATATCAGAATAAAGTTACAACCACTCTTCTATAAAGCCTAACATGCCTTTACAGGAAATTTTTTTTGATTAAAGTATGTGTGGAATAAAGTATAGTTACATATTTGCATTCCAATTTGTGTAATATGCTTTACTTGGTCCAGACCTTTTTTTTTAAAAAAAAAAAAACTTTTGAAATATCTAATCTAAAATAAGTTATAAATATTTTAAAATTGAATTGTTGCAACTAAATATTAAAAAAAAAATCATTTTATTGTGACGGACTAAAAAAGAAAAATATCACATATATTAAGACGAAAAAAGTTTTGAAATTTGTATGGACCATCAAGACACTACCAAATATGACATAATGTCTCTAGATATGAAATTATGGTAAGTGATGGTGTTAAAAGAAGACGAGATAAACCTAAAATGGCATGAAAGGAAGTTATGTGGAAACACTATCTTATTGTAGTATTAACTCTAGCAACTACTAGTTGTACAAATTTATTAGCAGATGACCAATATCTATTTAAAAGACAGTCCTGGAAAGTGGAAAGTTCAGTAGTTAATAATTCAACAATTTATTATGGTAGGTGGGATGAGGAATGGGATGTAAAAGCTATAGCAAATTTTAAAAAAATATTATTTTTTAAAAAAAATGTTGGAACCTTTAAGTACATAAAAAGGATAAATAATTAAAGGTGCAAAAAGAAAGTTTTAGTTCCATAAGGGAAAAATGGCATCTCATAACCAAATAAGTAGAATTATCATTACATTTGTTTTGATTACATTGCTTATATTTCAATGTCATGTGTGTTCACAAGACAAAGTTATCTTGTCCTTGTATTATGAATCTTTGTGTCCATATTGTGCAGATTTCATTGTGAACCAATTAGTTAAGGTTCTCCAAACAGATCTTGGTTCAATTGTGAATCTTAGGCTTGTTCCTTGGGGTAATACTCAGATTGCACCTAACACTAGCTGGATTTGTCAGGTTCCATTTCTTTTCTCCCTATTTCCTCTAAATTTGCCAGCTTTCGTTTGATCATAAATTTTGAAGTTTGAGTTTGTGAAATCGTGTTTGAACATGCATTTTGCAAACTTGAAAATATTTGAAGATGACATTTCCAAATCTTGTCAAATTTAATGGCTAAACAAATGTGTGACGATAAATTTTGAAAATCATGACTTTCAAACTCTATGGTCAAACGCAACCCCTTTCCAACCTTCATCTTGTAGACTTTGGTTATTTTGTTACCTTCTTAACCTAAGGCATGCTTAATTAGGCCTTAGTTGTGAAGCTTTAACACCGGATACCGCTTTGCTGAAGTATTTTGGTACTTAATTTATATAAATATTCACTCCGTTTCATTTTGTATGTCGGTTTTGATTCAATATAAAATTTGAGAAAGAAAGATTTTATCGTCTTAGAACCAGTCATTGCCCCCAGACACAAAACAGCCGTATAAAAGTTCAATTGTGACCATAGACCAAGTGCCGCATGCTAAGGGGTGTCAAATTACATTCCTTCGCTAGAAAAATATAATGTTTAGCTAGATTAAAATTTTAGTTTTATGTATATTTATAATATGTGTTGACTTTTCTTATTTCTATGCGTATCTACTTTTATTATATTATGACACCCAATAAAATTTTTGACTCCACCACTGAATAGACCGACACTACTAATTATGCTAAATCATGTGTTCATCACTGTCCTGTTCCATCTCTTGTCAAGTCATGCCTTATTTTTTTTTTAACATGTCAATTTGATGGTTGAATGTAACATGCAGCATGGAACAGATGAGTGTCAGCTAAACACAGTGGAAGCTTGTGCTATCAAGGTTTGGTCAAATCTGGTAAGTAACACATGTCATTACAGCAAAAGAGATATTTAGTGACAATAAAAAAATAATTCAAATTTTTTTTAATGATATTTGAGTTAATGTTATTGCATTCAGAATTGATAAAATGTTTAGCAATATCTATATAGAGTGATGGTTATAACACCAATACTATATTATTGACGCTATTTACTGTCACAAAATCCTTTATTTATTATAGTGTGCTAACACATACTATACAATAAATAGTTAATTCCAAAATATTAAGTGCAAAAATAGCCAGTATTATATAAGAACAATGTATAATAGCGTTTAGATATTTAGTATTTAGTTAATAAGTCAAAGGTTTATACTGATTCCACAAGTTGTTTGTTGGAGTAATTGATGAAACAGGAAACACACTTCAAGCTTATAAGTTGCATAGAACAATTGCATCTGCAAAATAAACACTCATCGTGGCAATCTTGTTTTGCTTCAACTGGTTTGAACCAAAATCCCATCGAGAATTGCTACAATAATGGACTTGGATATCGGGTAAGAACAAAACTAGTTGCACTCATCTCTCTAACTTGCGTTGATTATTGGTCAAAATGTTGATATAAATGTTTAAAAAAATTCAAAATTAGTATATAACATATTTCACAGAAAGGATCCATGCACTATTTTTATTTTAAAGTTTTAATAGCTGAAAAAACGCATTAATGATTTGCGGCTTTTGAAAGTTTGTACGGTATATCGGGCATGATCTAATTAAATATAAAATGTAACTATCAATAACATTTCTACCACCCCGCTTAATTTTTTAAATTAAAATGTATTTTGTTATTGATGGTTACATTTTGAGATTTAAAACGCAACCTAGGTCTCACCTAGTACGTAGTTGTCCCCCACAACCTGTCATTTGGGCGGGTTGAATTAAATTTAAGCGAGTCAAAATGAATTAAGACAATAAACGGATTAAGACCTAACCCAATCCAGATTTGTTTGGGCCAAAATGGGCTGGGTCTAAATAATGGTTTACTTCATTAAAAAAATGAATTTATTCACTCATTGATCATTCAAAAGTCAAAAAATAAGAAATATATTTTTCAAGTTAGTTGTATTTTTTTTGTTTTGTTTCTAGTTAAGTAGAAATTGATAAATTTCTAATGTAAAATGAACCTACAGCTAGAGACAGCATATGCAGATGAAACAACAAAATTGAAACCTGCTCATAGGTTTGTACCATGGGTGCTAGTAAATAATCAGCCACTTCAAGAAGTTAGTCCCCTCTCTCTCGCTCGCTCTCTCTCTTATATTCATTCGCGTATAATATGAATGAATATATTTTACTTTTTGTCTGCAGGATTATCAAAACTTTATAGCATACATCTGTAAAGCTTATAAAGGGCGCAATAAACCACAAGCTTGCAAAACCAAATCACTCGAGATCAATAAAATTAACGCGCAAGATACCAATCCTCGAGTTTGCTTTAGATGATATAGACAATATATAGGTGAATTATATAAAGAGTTGCAGTGTGTTAGCGTGGAATAATAAGTTGTTTTTGAGTGCACAAGTTATAAACTTTTAATGAGTTTTATGTTTCTTAAGAAATAATGCAACAATTGTTCATGTAATAAATAGACTTTTATTAATATATGAAATAGAGTATTTGAGAATTTTTTGATGACTTGTGATATTGGTTAATACACTATTGAAAAACAAGTGATCTACTATAGAAGAGAAATAAAAAGGGCATAACCCTTTTCATTAATGAAAATTATAGACTACTGTTACTGCTAGAAAATTATTTAAAAAACTAGACTAAGATAAATTTAAATGGAGTGACATAAAAATCTTATAACGGATTAAGGGTGATAAATGATTGGATTGGATCAGATTCGGATGGATTAAATATGGATTGAGCCAAAGTGCATTGGATTACAATTCACTCATATAAAATATAGGTAAATATGGATTTAGTCAAATATAATTTGGATTAAATGGTTCTAAACCAATTTAATCTTCTAAAGTCAAAAAAACATTTAAATCAAAGAAAAATTGTCAAATACCCCAACCCCTACCACCCCACCTCACCCCAAAATTTTATTTTTTTTTAAAAATAATTTACCCCCATACCCCATCACCCACTCCCACCCCACCTTCACCACCTCCAATTCTTTTATAAAAAGACATTAAAAAAAAAAAGAAAATTCGCCCACCGACTTGCCCATCCACCACCAATTTTTTAAAAACAATTTAAAAGAAATTTCAAAAGAAAAAAAAAATTAAACTTCTTGCCCCTCCACCCTAACCCTCCTACCCCCACCCAACCCCAACTCCCCCTCCCCCCTAAATAATTTTTAAAAAGAAATTCAATTTATATATATTTTTTAAAAGAGTTAATAAAAATAAATATTTTTTAGTGCAATGAAGGATTTTTATTATAAATGGATCATATATGGGTCTATGAATTTTTATATTTTCACTTTGTTCCTATTTGTATGAGCTTTCAAAATAGGCCAATCCATTTATACTCATTTAGAAAATATGAGTGATCTATTTAAGTAAAAATTAGTTAAATGGACTTCTTTCACTTATATGGGAGCGCAAGCATACTTAGAATTAAGATGTACTCCATCAGTTCATTTTTACTTGTCATTGTTTGACTTGACACACTCATTAAGAAAATAATTATTGATATATGTATTTCATCACACTACCCTTATTAATTGATGTTTAGTACTTCCTCCGTCCTTATTTAGTTGTCCATATTTTCTGTTTTGGTTGTTCCTATTTAGTTGTCCATTTTGACAAATCAAGAAAGGACAACAAATTTTTTCCTATTATACCCTTATTTAAATAAAATTGTCATAAATAAAGTAAATAAACTTATGAACTTTCCAGCATTGATTAGTTATCTTGAGTGAATTTATTTTGGAATTGTAAATTGTACTATAAGGGTAAAATTGTAACTTCACTATGCTAATCATTGTTGCCTTAATTTGTGTGTCATATCTAAAGTGGACAACTAAAAAGGGACGGAGGGAGTATTAACTCTTGGAGAATGATTTGGAGAATAGTATTTAATGCTAAGGAGTAAAACATGGAAAAAATAATTATCTTTTCTTGATGTATCAAAAGTGACAAATAAAAATGAAAATCTATTTTAGAAATAAGTGATAAGTAAAAGTAAAGGAAGAGAGTATTAATAACAATCATTGTTGTTATTCCTACCCAATTTTCAAGATCTTAATGACACCTAAAGAGTGGTGAACTAAAGTTCTAGTTAAATAATGAAGAGGTAATCTTTAATATCTATTGGTAAATGAAGTAGCTAAGAGAGAGGAGTGAGGTATCCGTTATTGATGTAATTGATGAAGCTTAGTTTGAAATTTCTATTAAGAGCCAATTTTTGTTAGAGACTTTAGCTGTAATTATTATGAATTTAATGGGTGTGACAACTGAGAATATAAAGAGATTGAAAATGCACTTGCTAGCATGTGTTTTTATTCTTATGCACTTGACTTAAAAAATCATGAGACCCCACTAGCCAAGCTTTCTATTTAATAGCCTTTCGTGTTAGAGCTTAAGGCTTTCCGCACTTCTCTACGATATGCGTTTTGGGGGGCTAGTGACACTTAGCCAATGATTTTTGCAGTAGACTAATTAGAGTGACAAGTGGGAGATCTCGTATCAATATTGAGATATATAGTATAAGAGAGTTATCAGATGGACCATAACAGCTATCATTGGAATCCCTCTTGATACTTGCTCATATAAAATTCAGTTAGAGTCAGATTACATTTCTAGTATTGAGCATCAGCGTAGGTTAAATCCACCAATGCAAAAGATGATAAAGAAGAAAATCATTAAGTGGATGGATGCAAGTGTGGTTCACTATATCGCTAACAATAAATGAGTAAGACATTTCCAATGAACTCCATGTTAAAGAAAGGTGGGATCAATGTGGTTTCAAATAACAAAAATGAATTGATTTTAGTGGGGCTAGTTACATGGTGTCGTGTGTACTTAAACTACATGAAACTGAATGTGTGGACCCAAAAATATTATTTTTCATTTTTATTCATGGACCAAATGTTAGATGCCTTATAGGAAAAGGGTGATACTGTTTTCTTGACAAGTACTCAAGGTATAATAAGATCTATATTGCCCCTAAAGAGAAGAGAAAATCATTTTCACTTGTCCCAATGGAACATTCACATTTAAAAGGATACATTTTGGGTTATATAAAGATTTTAGTTTGGGGGAGCAAGTTTTCCCATGTAATGCAATATGGACTTCAAATGTGTTGAGAAAGGTGTATTTTTCACTTGACTAGCTATTAGAAGGGTGATTTTGACAATAGAAATCTTAGTAGGAAGAAGGTTGTTTTCATCAGTTGGTTTTTCATGTGTAAGGAGGCGAATAAGGACGTAGATTATCTTCTTCTACATTACGAACTATCAATGATGTTATGATGAGCTATATTTAGGTGATTTTACGCTCCATGAGGGATGTCAAAAATTACGAAAGAGTTGATGTTTATTAGAAAGATCGGGATAAAAAAGATCAGACGAAGCGCTTGAAATATGGTCTAACTTGCATTAATGTCTGATTTATTAAACAATGCAATTGAAATCCAAGACTGATCTACACGACAGTTGAACAAGCTAGGACAAATAAGAACTAAGAATTGATTAAGCCAACATATGTAGTCAATCTAAGGATTAGTATTGAAATAGATCAGGTGTTAAATCATACTTTGTGTATTTCAGATGGAATACATAAAAGACATTTGTATTATTAATGGAATAATTTACTATAGGTTTAAAGTGTATTGGAGAACACGCTATTATGTGAGTTGTGTATGCACTATAAATTTAATGTTATTAGGCACAAAATTATCAATATTTCTTACCATTGTTTTTTGAAAATACACTAAAAGAGATAAAGATAATGCTAAAAAGGGGATGTAATTAGTTTGACAACTTCAATGAAGCTAATCAATATTAAAAAATAATAATAAATGTAACTATTTGAGGTGTAAAATCATCTTATAATATTTTATTGAACTAGAGTTATTGAATTTTTTCTCTTGAATCACATTAGGAGAAAATGCAAGTGTAAATGAAGAATAAAACTAGCTATTTGGGAAGTTTCATTTTCATTCATAGTATAGAATTAAAATTTATACATTTTTTAAAAGGTTGTCGGGTGCACAAAGCATTCTACATTAGCAAGGTCTGAAGAAGGGCCACACCGAAGGGGTGTTAGGTAGCCATCCTATCCTAATGCAAGCATTAATGCATGCTTCTAACGTTCAAACTCGTGGCCCATAAATCACATGGAGAAAAATTTACTGGTGATTCAAGGCTCCCTTTATAAACTAACATTATATATGTAAATAATTTGTTTTTTGGAAAATGTAATTTCTTATTACCAGATTTTGCAATATGTACAGTGATGAAACTTTGGATATGGACATTTTCCACTCTTAGAGCACAACTATTTCAAGACTTTAACTCATGCTACCAAATTATTCTAAAGATAGAAATTATATATATGTCACGCCCCGAGCCTACACCCTGGGCGGGACTAGCACTCGCGAACCATTGCTGGCCCCAAGCGAACCCTTGGCCTGACTAAACTCTCAGCGGAAAACTTTAAACATTATTACAAGAATCAAATGCATTTGTAAAATCACTGTCTCAAATAAACTTAGAACGTTTAAAGATAAACTTTCAACCTAGCCATAATTGGCAACTCAAGTCTTATAGCAAAACATCTGAAATACAAGACTAAAGAACTATGACTACTCGTCTATGAAGCCTCTAAACAATAAGGGATGTTAGGACAAGACCCCCGATCATCCTAACAACTGAACTACTAGAAAACAAAGTAAAATAAAAAGGAGTCCTCCAGAAAGTAAGGAGGCTCACCAACTGACTCTGAGTGCTCAACTGGATCAACGAGGCACTGGATGATGACCCTGTTTACCTATGTCTGCATCATAAAACGATGCAAGCCAAATGGCATCAGTACATTAAATGTACGAGTATGCAAAGGGAACCCTAAACATAACATAAGCTTGAAAGGAATCTGAAAGGAACATTTATCTTAGCTTTACTCAACTCATGAATACTCAACTCAAATGCAAAGTAAAAACAAAAATAAAGGTGTAGTTTATACAAAGCATTTAAAACAATAGGTGATAACTCAACATGTTAAAGAAATGCAATAACAACTCAGTAACATAAAAGTAATATAATACTGTGGGAGTTTCTCTAACCGACAACCACCACTATGAGCCTAAGTGATGATACAATGTCTTGCCCACACTGTCAAAATTGTCCTATACTTTGTTGTCATATAGAACGTCTTAACTAAGTGGATCCACTAGTCTATGCTAAAAAGCACTAATGAGTCATCTAAAAAGTATGATCCTTTCTACCTATGATGGTGACATGGTTTATGGAGACTTGAGTTATTATGAACTCGCGTCCCCATATCGGTGCTCAATACTACTCTCAAAATATACTCAGCTCATATGTTTTAAAAACAAAACTATTTCTTTGGTTTGAGATATTTACTCAAAACTTAGCTTAAAAGCTCTCTTGGAAATTGGTGTTTCCTTTCTTGCTCAAATGTGAAATCATTTTTAACTCTTGGGAATACTTAGTTCCCGTATAATCTTTGAAGAAATGAACTTTACTCTTACTCTTTACTCAACTCAAAGCTTAAGTCTTAAAACAAAGTTAAAACGTTTGTGAAAGACTTTTGGAAAACTCTTTGAACTCATCTTGACTTGACTCTTAACTTTCCTTGAATTGACTTATGGATTCAAGGTTCATGATCTCATGTTTATGGATGATTTCATGATATTTATATGTACCTTAGAGTATAGAAATCGACTAGAAAACATAGGTACGTTGCTAAGGAACTAGTACGGAAAGAATGGAATAAAGTGGGAGAACTGGCGTCCCTAGTGCTCTGAGAGGCGCGGGGGGCCAGCCTTGAAATTTCAGAGACTGACTTGGGGCGCTCTGGCTGGCACGACACCCCAGAGGTCATACTTCAGGGGCTGCTTTGGGGTGCGGCACCCCAGCCCCTTCCCTAGAATTTTGACGAAATTCCTCCTTCGTTTTTCAAGTCTAAACCCTTCAATTTCACTTGGTTCCTTTCCCAAATACTTAGAATCGACTATATGTCCAAAATACGCAAGATTCTACTCGAAATCACACCTAAATTCATGAATCAATCTCAAGAAACTTCAACAACAAGAACCCACAAGATTTCAAATGAATTATCATCAAGAACTCATAAGATTTGCTTTCAAAAATACAACTTCGCTGAATTGAATCATGATTGGAGCGTGGGTGAACTAACCCAATGTTATGTGATCTCACATTCCTCGTAGAGATCACCCTTTGACGAAATTCACTAGCGATTCTTGAAGATCTTGACGATTCTTACTCCTTCTCCTCTTCTTTTCCCTTCTCTCAAAACCCTAACTCAAATTTCAAAAGCATAAACTGAACAAATTCAGTTTAGACCCATAAGTAATTACTAAAAACGAAATTATTTAATTGGGTAAGGAAAAGACCAAAATACCCTTCCAAAATCCGGATTGTATTTTCCTTATCCAAACAACCCAACTTCAAATGGGCATATCTCACTCCTACGAACTCGGAATTAATCAAACTCGGTGGAAAATATAATTCAAAGAACCTTCCTATGGTATATAGAAGCACACCTAACTCATCCTGAGCTAGGATTTATGGTCGTTTGAAGTTGACCAAAACTCATACTTAACTTAATTTAGTCAATTTTCCAGCTTTTTCATTCTTTCCAAAAATGACTTTCTAATTCTAGCTCTTTCTAGTTGAGGGGTGTTACAATATATGCATAACTATCATAAGTCTAGGATTCATATTAGCTCTACAGTGCAAATCTTGAATTATTAATCTTGTGATCACCTCTATGGTCCTTTCCTTATTTAGAAAAATTATGTAGTTCCTTTCATGCCAAATATGATACATTGTTGCTGCTAGAGTCATTCTATATACTTTTTCTTGTACTATTTTATTGGAAGAATACTCTATAGCCAAAGTCAACTCTTCATTCCATCCATTGCTACCCGTATTAATTGATAGTCGAATCAGGATCTTCTGCCATATCATCCTTGAGAAGGTACAATTGAAAAAAAGGTGTTGATTTGTCCCAGGTTCTGCACTACATGGTGAATATATTACATTAGTAATAATCCCCCATATACCCAGTCTATATTTAAAGTAAAATCTTATGTGTATAACTAAGTAGAGTGCAAAGATCCATTTAGGGCTACCCAGGTTGTTGCATGTCATTCTTCTCCATGAAACTTTGTTCTATTCTTTTCTTAGATTTTTGTATATTATTTTAATGCTAAATCCATCCGTCTACATGGTTTCTGTCATTTGCAATCCCCTCTCTTCAAGTCACTACCCTGCATGGAGTATTCTCCTCACAATCCAAGAAGCTTTATTTGCTATCACCTTCCATGGATTCCTGCCTTTAAGGTAGAAAGTATGGACCCATACAATCCATAATTTATCCTTTTTTTTGCTGAGATTCCATAGATGCTTTAGTACAACTGCATTGTTCCATACATAAATATCTATAATATTGAGTCCACGAGCTACTTTTGGCTAGAAAAGTATTTCTCGTGTTATAATTGCCTTCCCTTTATTTTGTATCTTACCATTTCATAGAAATTTTTTATACATTATTTCTATTCTTTGTATTATTTCCTTAGGCAGCATGAAAAGTTATGTCCAAAATGTTTGCATGAATGCTAAAACAGTGTTTACCAACTGTAGTCTTCCTATATAAGATAAGAATTGTACTGTTCATACTGTAACTCTTTCCAGTATCTTATCTAAGAGTGGTTGAAATTGTCCTACTGGCGACTTCTTTATACTCAGAGGCACTCTCAGATATCTGAAGGGGAGTAATCCCTTTATAAACCATGTCTGATGTAATATTAATTATTGAGTATTTTCTGACACTTCACCAAAGTTCACACAACTCTTAGCTTGGTTTGCTTTAAGTCGAGAAACACTAGAGAAATCCTAGAGGCATTCAGGCAATAAGATAGCTGATGTTATGTCTCCTCTGCTAAACATCAAAAGGTCATCAACAAAGCTTAGTTGTATAATTTATTATTTATGAAATCTAGAATGATACTTACAACTTGGAGTAGTTTTCAGATTCTTCAATAGGCTAGTGAGGTAATTTTTAGTAAGCACAAACAAGTAAAGAGAAAGAGAATACCCTTGTCTCACTCCCCCCCCCCCCACTTGGAAAGGTGGGCTAGGACAACTATTAATCGTGATAGAATAGGAAAATGTCTTGACACATTTCATTATTCATGATACAAATTTGTGTGGAATCTTCATATCAGCTAATACCTCCTATATGAAGTGACATTCCACTGAGTCATATGCCTTCTGCATATGAATCTTGAACATGCATCTTGGTGATATGTCTTTCTTACCATACCCTTTGATAAGTTCATGGCTTAGGATCACATTATCTGTCAACACTCTACCAGTAACAAAAGCAACATGACCTAGATCGACTAAGTACTCCATCAAACTCTGAAGTCTATGTGTGTGCATCTTTGAAATGATCTTATATAGTATGGTGCAACAAGAAATAGGACTATATTCTTTGATTGAGGTAGGATGGTTCACTTTAGGGGATTAGTGTAACAGAGTTTTTATTTATATGGGCATACATTTCATATGTTTAGAAAAAAATAGTACAATAGTAGTTACCTCATCTCCTATGACTGACAAAGATTGTTTGAAGAAATGAGAATTGAATTTATCTTCTCCAGGTACTTTAGTATCCCCAATACTTTTAAGTGCTTCCTTCACATCATTACCAAAGAATGATTGTAAAAGAGATAATTGTTGTTCTCTTGTAAGTATTGATCCTGCTTGTATCACTTTTGGTTTTGTAACTGACATATGGATGGTATTTTGTCCTAGAAGTCTTTTGTCAAATTCCACAGCTTCTTTGGTGATATCTTATGCTTTTTCTAATAGTAGTACAATCCTCTTTAGTTAACATGTTGATATGATTCTGAGTCTTCTTGTCTGTCATACTAGCAAAGAAATATGTTGTATTAGCATCACCCAGTTTGAGCCACTAAATTTTAGATTTTGGCTTACAAATGTTTTTTTCAATCAAATCTCATTTTGCCAATCTTTTATCAATAATCTCTCTTCATCAATTATGCTTTAATGTATTGGAATTTTCCTCATGTCGTTTTGTTTATCTATGAGTTCTTTTCTAAGTTGTTGAACTCTTTCTAAGACACCCATAAACTCTTCCTGATTTAGTTGTTGTATTTCTTTCCTCACCGATTTTAGGTTCTTTCATACCCTTTTCATTCCTCCACCTAGTATTTTCCAATTTGCTTGTACCCTATTACTGATTTTTTAGTGTTATCGTATACAATTGTAGAATCTTAATGGTCTCTTCCTTCTATCTCTTTGCACTTTTACTATCAAGCCTAAAGAAAAGTGGTCTGAGAATAATGGATCCATAGCTAGGGCCTGGTGAGCTAACATATTTTCCATCCATGCAGCATTAACTATAGCTCTGGTAATTCTACTAAATACATATCTATTTGTACAAGTGAAGTTCTTTCCTCCTATTTATAGTTCTGATAGGTTGCAATCAGTCAAACATTCTTTAAAATTCCTTGTTTATGCCTCATGCACTTGACTTCCAACATGTCTATCCTCTTGTATTAGAATAGAGTTAGAGTCCCTCATAATTAACCAAGGCTCGTTGATATAACTGTTTAGTTGGTGTATGATTGTCCATAAAGAAATCTCATTTGCTATAGTGTGTAACTGATGAGTCCACGATTTGGACTCATTTAGAGCTTTATTTTAATGAATTTAGTGTCCTCAAATGCATATTTTGTCTAAAACACGGATGTAAATCCTTGAGTTTCAAGTATTTGGAGTTAGAGACAAAGTGTGGACACTATGGAGAAAAAAGGAACAAAGCAGCTGAAAAGAACAAAGAAAAGAAGGCCTGAGGATCGCCTAATCCATTAGGCGAGTCGCCGAATGATCTTAACCTCGCCCAAAGTTCCAGTGTGTTGAGCCCTGAAGGAAAAGATGAAGTCTGCTAGGAAAGAGAGTAGTCGGCGTATCGCCGAGTATGTAGCTTAGTATTAAGTTGTAGAGAATTATTACTGAGACTTAGAATATTTTCAGTTTTAGTTCTTATAATTTTTGGGAGACATTGTTCTTGAGCTTGAAGATTTGAAGACTTCCAACTCCAAGAAATTGGAAGTGGGTATCCAAGAATCTTCATTCTAAACTCGTTTGAAGTGAATATAAATCATACCCAGTTGATGTTATTTTGATTTGGTATCATTTTCTTCCCTTTCTCTATGTCTAGCTAAAACTCCAATTCCTGGGGTATGATTTTGTGAATAGGGGTTAAATTTCCTGTTGGGTATTGCTTATTGTTAGTCTATTTGTTGTTTAAATGTGATTTCGTTTAGTAGTTGTGTTTGAACTTAATGGAATTGTAATTGCAAATACGATTTCATCTTAGTATTTTTGGCTTGCTCGAGAGAGAGGTTTAAAAAGTAAGACTACTAAATCGATAGCTGGAGGTTATTGGGTCGTCGTGGGTTTAACTCGAGAGTGAATCCTAGGCCTTCTCCCACACATTCAGCTTGAGAGAGTGAATGGGCTAAAGTGGAGGCTACATTTAAATGCTGCAACTCAATGTTCGAGAGAAACCGAGTTGATTCAGGGTAAGTTGCTTGAGAGAGAATTTACCCCCACTAAAGTCTAGCCTAGTTACAAATATTCAGCGATTTACTATCAATAGCATTTACCCAATAGTATATTTTACTCCATATTCCTATCACATCCCAAGAATCCCGTCTCGCTATCTCACATCTTTATAAGTTTGCTGTTTTTGTCATTACTTGAATACAAATCCCCATTGATAATTGACATTCGTGTCAAACCTTTAGATTTAGTATGTTTTTAATCGTTAATGTTTATAGCTATGCCTAACTAGAACTTGATTTTATTTTTCTATAAATTCTTAAAATCACTCCCTGTGGGAATGAACCCAACACTTGATTGGGTTATATCACTACACATGATCGTTTGGTACTTTAACCGAAATAGTGTCAGTTGATTACGTCGAACATCAAAATGGCGCCGCTGCTGGGGAGTGGTGTTAGTTGAGAATTTTTAGCTACGTTGAATTTTTTTCTTGTTAATTATAGTTGAACTTACTTATTTTTTAGTTTTGGCTTTTGTGTTGTTGTTTTGAATAGAAAAATTGAGCATATTTGCTAGCAACGATGACCCAATAGACCACCCTACTTTGAAAATGATGATGCTAAGGGATAACATCCTAAGTTTCAATAAATTGAAGGGTGAGTCAATTTATGAGTTGTGGCAAAGGTTTAAGGCTCTCTTGTAGCAGTGCTCGACTCATGGAATTCCAGATAAGATGCTTCTGGAATGTCTCTACCCAGAGCCGAAAAAGGGGTTTCCTTATGAAAGTGTGGCAAACCCCACTAATGGAACTTAAGTGGGGACTTGTGTCGTGCCACGACGTTAACTAAGGCACTGCTTTGGAGGCAACCCAAGACCCTTTATCTCTTTATTTTTGCTTTAAGAAATAATAGTGTGTTGTTTGTGTAGGTCGAAGTGGGAAAGTTGTTGAAAAGTGCAGATTGGCGAGCAAAAGGTCCAGTGGGCACATCACCGAAGAGGTCGGCGACCCCGACCCAAACCTCCGTTGGACTCAAGACAATTTTACATTGGAGTCTATAAAAGTCAGCGAGCCCAAGAAATTACTGGTGAATCGCTGACCAGGTCGGCTATCCCGATCTAATCCACCGTTTGGACCCCCACATCAACTGAGGATCCTATAAAACTAGGCGAGGTAAGTGACCACTTGGCGTGTCGCCGAATGGGTCGGCGAGCATGACTAATGTTGCCGAATGGGCGAGAACTGGATGGTTTCTTAAAAGGCCAAAAGTTTAAACTTTCAAACTCTTCACTTTTTCTCACTTTCAATCGTCACAAACTCACACCCGTACCTTAGTTTCTATATTTTTGCAATTTTAAAGTATTTTAGTCGTTGATTTGTGTTCGGAATGGATTACATTGCCGCCTAGCATTTCAAAAGTATTTTAATCGGCATCTAAGGTTGGTTTTCCAAACCCCAAATTTTATTTTTTTTAGGAATTTTGTACTCATTTGCAATGATCTTATCTTTGTGATATGTGCTGGGCCTCTCTGATCTTAATTGTTTTTGCTTATGCCTGTGAAAATCTTGCCCGTAGTGTTTATATTGTTAAAATCCCATATTTTTGTGCCTTAAAATCGATTAAATCTAGTGGGGTTGTGCTTGCATGTTGTTGAGTCTAGTAGGGAGAAGTCGGAGCATCCGAAGATATGGTAAAGACCAATAGAAAAGAGCACGAGATATCACAATAAATGAAGGGGGGTCAAATCCTCCCAAGAAGGGAAGATAAGAACCTCCACCTGGAAATAAAGGCAAGGGCAAGAGACCAACTTCTAATTGGAAGATCACTATCAGAGATCCTAATGTTCCTTCGTGGGCCCATGGATTCTATGCAGCTGTGCAAGCCTTTTTGGCAGATACACCCTTGGCAGCTCCTAGTGAGTCTGGTACTGCTGTTTTTTCTGAGGCGACTCTGGGTATTGAGACCTAGGACCATAGTGATGCACCGGGCACTGATGCCCATACAGATAGAGCGACTGTGTAGACATGACCCCCTCTTTACCTCCCTCTCTGTCTTACCTTATTTCACTTTTGGATATTTTTGTTTGCATTTGAGGACAAATGTTTTATTTGTGGTGGGGTGAGGCCCACCTTTTGTGATTTTGTGACTCTCTATTTTGTTTATATATTTGGGTTGTTATGCTTACAATTGTGTTTTGCACTAGTTTTAGCGATTGTTTGAGCTTGTGACTCCTTATGTTTTAATTGTAAATGATTTTTGACCTTTCCAAAAATTTCACCCACTCTTGTATGTACTTGAATGTGGCTGTTCTTTAGCAAATTTGAGTCTCATTTTATCAATACCGATGACTTGAATAGTGCTCGCAATCAAACGAACATGAATGTGCATCGTAGAGACCAAATGAAGTTACGTAGACAATATGTGAACTCTTTGTAGCTCGTTGTGACTAGCCAATTATCAAATTGATTCTCTTGTGATTATCGTTGCACACTAGCAAAAATGTGAAGTCTTGTTTGATTTTGGTGTCGATGCCTTGTGTGATGAGCTTACTATGGACCAGACATGATAGCACCTAGAATTTACCCCGTTGGTCCGGTCGGCTAAGTAAGGCTATCTCTTGATATGATCTTAGGCAACTTCGAAGAGTGTGAGCCAATTTGATATATACCTCTTTTGTGGCGTACCTTGTGAATATGTAAACCTCTTTTGAACCACCCTTGAGCCTTACTTTTCTTTTGGAAGAAACTTGATGAAAACATGACCTTTCTTAAATCCACTACCTATAATTCTCTTGATTTGTGGTTGATTGAATAGGTAATTTAGGCCAAAAGCCTAAGTTAGGGGTATGGTGAAAATAGAAGGCAAGTCAAGAAGTGCAAGAGAAGTCTCATTTAACCCATGGTGTGAGAAAAATGGAACCCCTCCATACAAAAAAAATGAGATAAGAAAAGTGAAAAAAGAAAAAAAGTTGTAGAATAAAATACAAAAGAAATGGGGTTTCTGAAAAATCCATGGAAAGTGAATGATGAGATGACTTATGAGCACTAAAGAAAATGATGAAAGATGAGGAAAGAGAGTGTTGTGAGCACCACATTTTATGACGATAAAATTCACTGAGCCTAAATGACCATACCTTGCATTCAACCTCATTACAAGCCTTGAAAAGACCTTTTTTTTTTTTTTTATCTTGAGTGAGTTGAAGCAAATGTTGATTGGAAAATACGAGCAAACGTATGGGTGAAAGCATGCATTGTGTTTTTCTTTGTGAGTGTGAGCGTTGCATTTGATTCCGGATCTTTAAATGATTGAACCATTGTGTGTGAATATGGTATCATTCTTTGTGTGAGGGCATTTAAATACCTTAGTTGAGCTTGAACTTGCATTTGAAGCAAGTATTGTGAGCTTGAGAATCTTTGATAATGGTGTGTCACAACTTGAGTCTTTGAGTATACAATTGATCCTTGCATGAGTAAGTTGTGTCTTGTGTGTACATTCATGATTGAGTATTGTGTAGCACTGTTTGAGACATCCTTCTTGAACTTTTGAACTTGAGTTTTACTTGAGCACAAGAAAAAAATTATGTTGGGGGTGTTGATGAGTCCACGATTTAGACTTATTTAGGGCTTTATTTTAATGAATTTAGTGTCTCAAAAACTGATGTAAATCCTTGAGTTTCAGGTATTTATAGTTAGAGACAAAACATGGACACTATGGAGCAAAAAGGAACAAAGCGGCCGAAAAGAACCAAGAAAAGAAGGCTTGAGGATCGCCTAATCCATTAGGCGAGTCGTCGAATGGTCTTAACCTCGCCCAAAGTTCCAGTGTGCTGAGCCCTGAAGGAAAAGATCAAGTCTGCGAGGAAAGGGAGCAGTCGGCGCATCACCGAGTAGCTCCGCGAAGCAGTTCCTTGTCGCCCAATGAATGAAAACGTGAAGATGCTTAAGGCAAAAGCTGAAAAGCGATAAACCAGACCAAATGGTGGATCGCCGAGTGTATCGGCGATCCCGACTAACTGCACCGAGTGATCATGCGCAACACAAATTTTTGAAAACTATAAATACTCATTTAATTTTGTAGCTTTGTATCAAGTTGTAGAGAATCATTACTGAGACTTAGAATATTTTTAGTTTTAGTTCTTATAGTTTTTTGGGAGACATTGTTCTTGAGCTTGAAGATTTGAAGACTTCCAACTCCAAGAAATTGGAAGTGGGTATCCAAGAATCTTCATTCTAGACTCGTTTGAAGTGAATATAAATCATACCCAGTTGATGTTATTTTGATTTGGTATCATTTTCTTCCCTTTCTCTATGTCTGGCTAAACCCCCAATTCTTGGGGTGTGATTTTGTGAATATGGGTTAAATTTCATGTTGAGTATTGCTTATTGTTTGTCTATTTGCTGTTTAAACATGATTTCGTTTAGTAGTTGTGTTTGAACTTAATGGAATTGTAATTGCAAATACGATTTCATCTTAGTGTTTTTGGCTTGCTCTCTCTCGAGAGATTTTAAAACTAAGACTATTAAATCGATAGCCGGCGGTTATTGGGTCGTTGTGGGTTTAACTCGAGAGTGAATCCTAGGCCTTCTCCCACACATTCAGCTCGAGAGAGTGAATGGGCTAAGGCGGAGGCTGTGCTTAAATGTTGCTACTCGGTGTTCGAGAGAAATCGAGTTGATTCGGGGTAAGTAGCTCGAGAGTGAATTTACCCCACTAAAGTCTAGCCTAGTTACAAATATTCAGCGATTTACTATCAATAGCATTTACCCAATAGTATATTGTACCCCATATTCCTATCACATCCCAAGAATCCCGTCTCCCTATCTCGTATCTTTATATTTTTGCTATTTTTGTCATTACTTGAATACAAACCCCCCATTGATAATTGATATTCGAGTCAACCCTTTATATTTAGTATGTTTTTAATCGTTAATGTTTATAGCTATGACTAACTAGAACTTGATTTTATTTTTCTATAAATTCTCAAAACCACTCCTTGTGGGAACGATCCCAACCCTTGGTTAGGTTATATCACTACACGCGATCGTTTGACACTTGAACCAAAATAGTGTCAATTGATTACGTCGAACATCAGTGACCCATACACTGCAGTAAACAAGAATTGCACACTGCTATGCTTTATCTCCACCAACCCATGAATATATTGTTCTGAATTCTCCATCTTAGTGAAGCTAATATCATTAGGATTCTAAACCACTCATATCCTTCCTCTCCCATTTGTTCCTGACATACTTTTATTTATAGTAAGTCTTCCTCTATCTGATCTAACTCTATGTTCAAATATTGCTATAAGATTTACTTTATTCCTCCTTATAAATGACATCATCTCCTTATGCTTCATCTCTTGATTGAAGCCTCTTACATACCATGTTACTATCATATATTAAATATGGGTTTAGGTAGTATCTTCATTCTGCCAATTGCTTCCCCACTATAATTTTCTTCTTAATAATTTGAATTCTCTTAGTTAGCTCCCATTCTATTTTTGTATCCTAGTTGTTGCTGATACATTTTCTAATAGAATTTTTTTTACCTAACAGTTTCCACTCCCTTGTACTTGTGATGCATCTGCCTCTTCATGATATAATGTCTCTTGTGTTTGTGTCACAATCTAGCCTATATCATTGTTCGGATATTTGTCTCTATCACTGATAGGTATCCATTTCTTCCTTTCCCCTTGTCCCTGACCTATTTTTCTGGACCAGTATAGTTTTTATTGACTTGTCCACACATGAATGCCCCACTTTGACACATTTTTGGCAGAACACTGATTTCCATTTGAACTATATTTGTTGTTGTACTACTCGTTCCTTGGGGTCACAAATTTTTATCATTTTGGGCAGAGGTCTTCTAACATCTTGCTCAACTAATATTTTGACAAATGAAATTCTAAGTTGAGTTGTACATTCATCTGCATACAAATACTTCCCTAGGCTATTTATAATTTTACGCAGGACAGTTGGATTCCAACAATTAAGGGGTAAGTTTTGGAGTTTAATCCATAATGCAATGGTGGTTAGAATGTAAATAAATCATAGTTATTTTTCATTTATCTTTTTATTCAATTCAACATTATTACTTTGCGGGTGGTAATCATGTAAAAGATTCACATTTATTAAAAATACTAAATAAACATTACAAAATACTTGACAAATAGACTTATAATATGAAAAATAATAAATAAATATGACAATACACATTACAAATAGACTCATAATATGAAAAAATTAAGTAAAAATATAAATTATTTTTTAGTTATCTTTAGATTCAATTAAACATTATTACTTTTCAATTGCAATGGAATAAAGAAGAAGACAACAATTATTGAAAATCATGATAATCACCTAATATATTCACATAATATAAAATAAATAAATAAATAAATAAATAAGTGTGATAATACCCGTGAAAAATAGAGCCGTAACATGAAAACAATAGATAAACATGACAATATATGCGAAATAATAGACTCATAATATGAAAACATTAAATAAACATTAGAATACTCGTGACAAAAACACCCACCCACCTACTATAAATTACCCAAGTATTCCTCTTAGCACGGCTCAGGCTTATTCATCAAACACATCTTATTTTATTCTTTATATTATTTTTTTTTGCAATGGAAAATGAGACCAAAAAAGGTAAGAAAAAGATTAAAATGAAGTTGATCCAGTCTGAGAAAGCACGCAGTGTTAGCTTCTCAAAAAGAAAAAAAAAACATTGTTTCAGCAAGCAGGCAAGCTTGCAACTAGGTCTGGAACGAATGTTGGTATTATACTTTTTTCACCAAGTGGAAAAACATGTTCCTATGGTTCCACAAGTATAGAAGAAATAATTGATAAGCTTTTTAAAGTGAAACTAGAGAATCGTCAATGTGATTATGCGGAAGGAAAATTAAATGGCTTTGAAGCATTGGAAGATCTCCATACGCAATTAGAAGCAATGAAGGAGAAAGAAAAAGAATGAATATTGATGCATAAATTATGCACTCTGGTTTAGAAATACCTCTAGATAAACACATGGATGAGCAGAAGCTGGAATTAAAATTGCAGGTGGAGAAATTTATAGAAGAAACAAGAGGTGCTATTCTGACGAAGCATCTCAAATTTCATTAAATGTTATCCTGAGCCAGAAGAGGAGGACAATTCTTATACTCATCGTTATCATGGTGTTGGTAATTGGAGTTCTTAATATTGAAGTTTGCTTGGAGAAGATTTTATCAGCGTTTGAGACTTCTAAAATGGTCAATTCTCATGTTTATTAGTAAGTCACATGTTTTAGTCTTCAATCATCAATTCATATGAGGTTTTAGACCAAAAAATAAAAGGTTATTGAGCTTTTATGTTATTAAGTCAATTGTTTTTGTTTGTTTCATCTTTAGTCTCTAATGATGCTTTGTAGTGTCTAGATTGGTAAATCAATTGAAATCATTTGTTGAACTAGTGAACAATATAAAATGATGAATCGAAGAAAAATTATCACGACCCAAAGTATACCCTAGACGTGACATGACGTATAAGATCCTGAGATCCCCTACACAAGCTACTTGCCATATATACAACACAATATAACAAAAAATACAATAAATAAAATAGGAAATCTCATATCATAAAAGAGTTTGATATAAAAGAGGAAGTTCAATCAAAGTCTTGACAAGAAAATCTAATACATCAAAGAAGTGGTTGAAACGTAACACATGCACCACGTACAACATTATGAAAACTAAAACATAAGAAAGCAAAGCAAAGGTGACATAGTCCTCGGAACATTAGGACTCGTCGAATCTTCATAGTCAAGCACTCAATCACTAGCCACGAGCGGGAGGGGGAGAAGCATCGGACCCTACATTATGAGACAATGTAGTTGTAACACCCTATAAAATTTTCGAACCAAGACTCGAACCGTTCTTCGTAGTGAGTGATATTTTACCAAGGAATTTAAAATTTCTTAAGTGTTAAGGTCACTAGATGTAGCACCTTGAGTTTCAAAAAGAATTAAATTTGAAATAGCAAAATCTGAAATTTTGCAAGTTATGCTAAAGTATGAGTTTTGGGTCGACTTCAAACAATCATAACTCCTAGCTCAGGATGATTTAGGTGTGCTACCAGATACCGTAGCAAAGATCTTTGAATTATCTTTCCAACGCCACCAAGTTTGCTAAGTTTCGAGGTCGGATGAGTGAGATATGGCCTTTTGAAGATAGGTTGTCCAGTTAAGGAAGGTTAGCCGAAAATAGAGAGGGGTATTTTGGTCTTTTCCTTACCCAATCAGATTTAATTCGTTTTTAGTAATATTTTAAGGGTCTAATCCTATTAGGTTCAGTTTTATAATCCTAAAATTAGCCTAGGGTTTTAGTTGAGAGTTCAACAAGAGAAAAGAAGAGAGAAGAGGAGAAAAGAGGAGAGGATCAAGCGTTCGTCGAGATTCTTGCGTGTTGTAGCGGGTTTTCGCCATGGGTTTGATCCCTAAGAGGTATGTAAGCATCCATAGTGTTGGGTTCTTTCACCCACACGCCAATCATGATTCATTCAGTGTAATTTCGTTCTTGAAATTTAAATATTAGAGTTCTTGATGAGTTCTTGAAGTTTCATTAAGTTTTGAAGTAAGATTCTGCTTAGGTCAACCTTAAACGACCATATCTCTTATAATATTAAGAGTTACGTGAGCCACAACTTATCCAATTAAAGGTAATTGAATTTACTTTCCAACCCCACCAATTTCACGTCAATCCAATATCTGAATAAAAAGTTATGACTATTTTAGTAACCTATATAGTGTTGTTATGAATTAGCCGACGGAAAAATATTGAAAATAATCGTTTTTGTCTTTTTACCTCCAAGAATACCATCAATGAATTTCTTGACTAATAAAAAGGCTTAAAACAATCAGATTTTCATCTTCACTCATGAAAATCATAATTTTTGGCCATAGAGATTTCAAGAAACCAATTCAAGAATCTCAAGAAAGGTTTTCTTGATTGTTTCCCTTCAAGCTAGGGTTTCAAGGCTTCTAATCAAGTTCTTCTTCAAGATTCTTAAAGATTCTTCAAGAATCTTTTTCTTCTGGGTACCTAAGGCTATCATAGTGTTGTACTAGTTCGTCCTCACGTCCTACATCTACTTTCAGATCAGTAAAAGAGAAATCTAGGATACTTTCCCTAGATTTGAGTATTCTTGAGATAAAGTTGATTTTGAGTTCTTGAATTCATGTTTCTTTAAAAGTTGTATTCCTAATTATCGAATAGCTATATTGTTATTGAGATCCTTCATAACTCTTGAATTCATAATATATATTCAAGAGAGAGTTAAAAGTAGAGTTCAAGAAAGCCTTTGAGTTCAATTGTGAATCCTTTGAGATCAACTATTGATTTGAACTAAGTTTTGAGGAAGTAAGTCAGAGAATGAGAAGAGTCACATACATGAGTTTCATATTGTTATTTAGACCATCGAGTGGAGTTGTTTTATGCCCATAATTCTGCATGAACTTCATAAGTTGAGCATCTTTCAGAGAAGTGGTATCTTCAAGTTTTAAGCCTTTAAGTGTTGAGTTCTTAATACCTTTTTAGAAGTATCTTTGAGTCCTTGAGTTGAATATTTCATGCACATAATCCCGCATGAACACTATAAGTGGAACAGTCTTGAGATGAGAAGTATCTTTGAATCCTTGAGTTAAGTAGTTCATGCTTATAATTCTGCATGAACCCTCTGAGTTGAGCATTCTTTAAATGAGTAGTATCATTGAAATTCTTGAGTTCCAAGTATTTGAGTTCTATCAATGGTTATTGAAAACCTTGCATTGAGTAGTTCATGTCCATAATTCGATATGAACCATATTTTAAGAAGTCTTTTACAAACGTTTTAACTTTGTTTTAAGACTTAAGTTTTGAGTTCAGTAAAGAGTAAAGAGTAAAGTTTGAAGTCTTTTTCTTCAAAAGTATATGGGGACTAATTATTCCCAAAGAGTTTATAAATGTTTTCACATTTAAATAAGAACGGAAACTGAGATTTCCAAAGAGCTTTCGGGCTAGTTTTCAGAAAAGAGTAATCGCTTTCTAAATGAAGCAAGAGAGAAAACTAGATTTCCAAGATATCCTTTGAGCTAAGTTTTTGAGCAATTATCTCAAATCAACAGAAAGAAGTATGTTTTTAAAACATAAGAACTAGTATATTTTGGGAGTAGTATTGAGCACCGATATGGGGGAGAGTTCAGACAACTCACAGCCCCCATAAACCATGTAGCCATCATAGGTAGAAAAGGGTCATACTTTTTAGATGAACCCTTTTCACATAGACTAGTGGATCCATTAGGCAGTTCAAGTCCTATACCTTTGGCCGGGTATAGGATGCGCTGGCAGCGTGAGGTAGATCGTTGTATCATCAATATAGCTCTTATGTGATGGTTGTCGGTTAGAGAAACATCCACATAAGTTATTGTATTCTTATATACACAGTTATTTGTATTTTTACATACATTTTAGAGTTATGTTGTATCCTTGCATACACATAGAGTTGACAGCATGTTTTTAAACAGTTTGTTTCTTTATATTGCACTTGTTTTAAATTGCTTTATATTGAAATGAGTTCAGTCATATTGAGTTGAGTATCCAGAGTTGAGTACCCAGAATCGAATATCATATCTTTGAGTTGAATATCTTATCTCTGAGTTGAGTATCTTATTCTTGAGTACTTCTGAGTTGAGTAGTTTTGAGTATCCTTGAGTATTCCTTCAGTTGAGTAAGTTTGAGAAGAGGTAAGTATGTTTCATTTTTATCAAGTTACAAGCTTATGTTTATGCTTTAGAATTCCTCTTACATGCTCGTACATTCCACGTACTGAGCCATTTGGCCTGCATCTTCTCATGATGCAGACATAGGTATTCAGTATCATCAACAGGAGATTCGTTGATACATCCGGGAGTTCGAGTTAGCTATGGTGGCCTCCTTGTTTCCGGAGGATTTCATTTACCTTTCATCTTAGTCAGGATGTCGTGGGTCTTGTCCCGATTTCCATCTTTATCAGTTAGAGGCTTCATAGATAGACAATAGAGTTTCAGAGGTCTTTTCATTTATTTTGTTAAATGTTTTGAAGACTAAATATGCCTTTTTATAGCGAGTTGTATATATTTTATTATACAAAGTTTTCTTTTGAGTTAAAGATTTGTAAAGTTGAGTTCATGAATTTTATTCAGTTTTTAAGCTTTTGCATGCTTAAGTTAGTCTTCCGCTTGTAGTCAACCAGGATAAGGGTTCGCTTGGAGACCAACAATGGTTCTTGAGTGCGGGCCACGTCCAGGGTGTAGACTCGGGTCGTGTTAGTAGTCACAATTATGCATTAGTACATGGAATGTAAAGTATGAGGGATATGCGTAAGAACGTAAAAACATGATCATAAGGGAACATAAATGAAAACATGATACGCATGGCCAAGCTAAAACATAGTAGTACCTGAAAGAAGAAACATGAATCGTGAACATGGTTAATGCATCTTAAAAGCATACTGAAAGCTTCATAAAACCTTTAAGAACAACTTAGTTCTTTTGTGGATATTTACTATTAAATGGCATAGATCACATGAGCTATAACGTGAAATCTTGTGTCTTGCTCCCATATCAAAAGGAGATGTCCTTACTTGCCAAGGCAAGGACCTTAAACTTCTAGCTTAGGTGAATCCACTAGCTATATATTTCTCAGACAAATCCTACTGGAGCACATAGTTAGGGACAACGAGATTGCTACTAGAGACCCGACCGTTACTAACAGAATTGCCTCCATCTTAATATCCTCTCAGTGCTAGGTAAAAATCCCAACGGAATAGTCATATTCATAAATATAGCATCATACATAAAAAACCACTACTGAGTTACTAATCCAAACTTAAATAATCATAGAAGAGCTCCTTAAATCATGAATCATGCATGTGTGAGAAAACCTTTCACCAATCATGATTTCTTTATATGTGAGAAAACCTTTCACAATTTTCATTGATATCTTAAAAACAATCTTTAGATCATAAAACATCATTTCATAAATCATGCATAAACTTTCATAAATCATCATTCATAAGTTCATATATTTCTTCATAAACTCATATCTTCATAAATTCATAGTCCAAAACATGAATAATGCATGGATCCATATAAAATCAATTGGAAAACATGTAATTAAATCAAATTATTTATAAGACGAATAAAATCAAACAATTGAATCATAACAATTAAGACTCATGGAGAATTGGATGAAACCCTAACCAATTTTGATGAAATTGAATTTGGAGAGATCTATTAGGACTGAATGGGTGAATGAAACTCATTGATGAATTCCCACTTACCTTGATAATCAAAACCCAAAAGCAATGGAGGAAAAAAGAGACTTGAAGCATGAACCCTAGATTTCTTCCTTGGACTTGAGAGATAATTTGAGAGGATGAACTTGGATAGGATTTGGGAATTTTGAGAGAAAGAGAGGGTTTGGGTAGATTTGGGAAGAGAAAGGTAGTTATATGACTTCGAATTAGGGTCAAAACGACATAGTTGCATTAAATACATAGGAAAAAGCCTAAATTCCTTTAAGAAATAACTGTCGGATAGATCCACAGTCTATAGAACATTCTACGACACGTACTGGTCAATCGTAAAACCAATTTCAGAAACCTAAATTTACCTTATTTTCAACGAAACCCTTCTACGAACTATGGTCCGTTGACCCCATCCGTAGTCCTCAACTTTGAGTCCAAATTCACTAAGTCAGGTTCTCTCTTACAGAACCATCACACGACCTGTCGAACCTATTGTCACCCGTCATGTTTACTCATAGGTCAAACTTAAGAAACTTGAAATTCAAAATCCCAACTCCATGTCTACGATTCCCTTCTTATGACTTGTAGGACTTCCTACGATCCTACGTTAGTCTCGTAGATAACTGCTTCAGTAAATTTTCTGGACCTTTACTTTTCAACTTGAATTTTCAATCTTTTGAGGTGTTATAATATCTCCCCCTTGGAAACATTCGTGCTCGAATGACACTCAAGCTAACATGAATAGAGTATGAGAGAAACTAACAACCCAACATGAATGCAAATTTCATCATAATGCACACAAGAATGGAGAATCATTCCAAGATAAATCATAACATCAAAAAATAAGTTTTTCGTGAACATGCATGCATATAGAAATATGAGAATGACTAAAATGCACGAATCATGAGGAGCTAATTGATTTAACATTTCAAGCACACCTCATCCAATTCTAGGTGTTCAACGATCGTAAATCAGTATAAAACCTAACTAAATGAGTTGGGATCGAATCCCACAGGAAGCGGTATGTGTTTCAGATTCAATTGGAAAGTATAAATGCGGTCAAATCAGGCATAGGAATAAAAATTATCTAATAAGGATATCATTCAAATCAAGGGGTGACACGATGTCAAATAGGGGTTTTGGTTTTGATTATCAACTACAAACATCAGTCACAAACAATAAGAATTAACAATAATGAGACGGATTCTTGGGATGTGATCAATTAGGCTAATATAGACATATGGGTAATTGCAACTATTAGCAAATAGCTAGATATTAGTGAGTAGGCTAAGCTATAGGGGAGGTAAATTTTCTCTCCAACAATTTACCCCGAATCAAGTGATTTCTCTCGAACATCAACAAGCATGCAAAATAAGAGCAACCCACACCTTAATTCATTCACTCTCTCGAGCTGAATGTGTGGGATTGAGTTTAGGATTCACTCTCTCAAGCTGAACCAATGTCAACTCAATACCCACAAACCATCAATCAAAAACCTTAGTTCTAAAACCCCTCTCTCTCGCAAGCCAAGAACACAAAGAAAGAACTGTATTTGCAACTACAATTCTTAAATTAAACCACAATTAATGATTAAACTCACTTTTAAATAGCATTTAAACTAACAATTAGCAATACCCATACGCTAAATCAGTCCATAATCACATAATCACACCCCAAGAATTGGTCTTTTAGCTAGACATAATAAGATGGTAAAAACAGTTACCAAATTGATTATCCATCAACTAGGTAAGAGTGATTTCTTCTTTACAATAGTCCAAGTTGATGAATCTCAAAGACCCATTTCCAATTTCTCAAAAGTGAATTTTTTCAATCCTTCAAAGCTAAGGAAAAACTCTCTCAAAAGTCTCAAAATTACTCTCTAAGTTCAAAAAGTAACCAAAAAGATTTCAAAGTCTGAAGATTCATACTAACTAAAATGTTCAAAAATATATTTATAGTCGCCGAAAATAAGCTACAAGAGCTCATTTGGCGAAGTAAGCGGGCTCGGCGAGCCGCCCTTTGGTCTCTTCCATCGCTCTTCTGCCTTGGTACTCCTTATCCTCAAGGTTTGTAACTTTGGGCTATCTATCCACGCTTCACGAAATCACTCGGTGATCCGTCGACTGCTCCTTTTCATGGCCAACTTGGTTTTTTCCTTCGGGGCTTGGCACACTGGAACTTTAGGCGGTCTAATAAGCCACTCGACGATACACCGAGTGCTCTTGGTGATCCTCAGGCTCGCCCATCTTCATTTCTTCAACCTAATTTGTTCCTTTTTGCCTGTTAGTGTCCTTGCTTTGTTCCTCATTTCATATTCCTGGAAATCAAGGATTTAACATCAGTTATTGGTACAAAATAAGCATTTGAGGACACTAAATCTATATAAACAAAGCCCTAAATATGTCCAAATCCAGGACTCATCAACACCCCCAACTTAAGCTTTTGTTTGTCCTCAAGTAAAACTCAAGTTCAACAGTTCAAAAAGGATGTTTCAAACAATGCTACAAAAGACTCAATCATGAATGCACACAACAAGACTTAACTTACTTATGTAAGGATCAATTGTGCAATCAAAGATTCAAGTTGTGACTCACTATTATCAAAGATACTCGAGTTCACAATATTTACTTCAAATGTAAGTTCACGCTCAACAAAGGTACTCAAATACCCTCACAACAAAGATGATTCCATATTTACACACAATTCTTCAACAACTTATAGTTTCGGAATCACATACAATTCTCACGCTCACAAAGATGAACACATGTATGACTTCACCCATAAGTTTGCACTTATTTTCCAATCAACATTCGTTTCAGCTTACTTAACATCAAAAGGTCTTTTCAAGGCTTGTAACGGGGCTGAGTGTAAATGTATGGTCATTTAGGCTCAGTGGCTGCTATCCTCATGAAATGTGGTATGAACATCACTTTTCTTTCTTTTCTTCAGCATTTTTACTCATGCTCAAAATTCACTCCATTAATCAATATTCAATGAAATACCGAACACCCCATTTCTTTTGCAACTTTCACAACTTTTTCATTCTTCTTATTTTGTTTTCTTCTTTTCTTTATTTTTTTTTATATGGAGGGGTTCCATCTTTTTCAAAACCACTGGCTCAAAGGGGGATTTATCACACTTCTTGATTTACCTTCTTTTTTCACCACACCCCCAACTTAGGCTTTTGGCCTAAGTTGGCTATTCAAACAAACTACACTTCATGAGGATTATGGATAAATAGATAAAGATGGGTCATAATTGCATTGTGTTTCTTCCAAGAAAAGGGTAAGACTCAAATAGGGTTCAAGCAAGGTTTACACATTTCACAGGGTTGGCCACAAAAGAGGTATATTGTCAAATTGTTTCACTCCTCAAAATTGTTGCCTAAGATCATTTCAAGAGCTTGCATCACTTAGTCAACCGTACCAACGAGGTAAATTCTAGGTGTCATCACACAAGGTTCAAAGTAAGCTCATCACTCAAGCCATTGACACCAATATCAAACGAGACTCATTTGAGCTAGTGTGCAATGTTCATCACAAGATACTCCATTCGATAACCGGCTAGTCATAATGAGATGCAAAAAGTCCACATATTGTCTATGCAACTTCATTTGGTCTCATCATAGTCGCGCATTCATTTTTGTTCGATTAAGAGCATGATTAAAATCATTGGTATTGATCATAACCGATACTCAAATTTGCATAAGAAAAGCCACATTCACATAAAACAAGAGGTGGCAAATTTTTTCAAAAGGGTCAAAAACTATTTTCATTTCATAACAAGGAGCCATAAGCTCAAACATCCACAAGATAAGATCAAAACACAGTTTGAAACAAAAAACCCTATATATACATAAGAGGTAGGTATAAAAATACCTCACCACACCACAAATAAAAAACAGTTGTCCTCAAATGCAACACAAATAATCAAAAGTCAATAAAAATGACAGAGAGGGAGGTAAAGAAGATTCTTGTCTACATAGTCGCTACATCTGTTAGGGCATCAATGCCCGGGGTCACACTCTGATCTTGGGCATCAGTGCCCAGTGTAACAAAAACACTGGCTCAACTAGAGCATGTCATGGGTGTATCTGTCAATGAAATATGCATGGTTGAATCCACCATAGCCTCCTCAACCTCTTTAAGGCCCTCATATGTGGTCTCCTCTTGGAGATCGAGTTGTTCCTTATTCGTCTCTGCCTCAGACTCAGCAGAGCCACCTCCTCAGCTCGAACCTCATCTCCGATGGTAGCCGAAGACACGTCCGCATCAGTTGGCATGTAGGGGATCTCCATTGTCCAAAAAATCATCGACATATCTATGGACTTTAGCTTATCCACGTTCTTTCTCAACTCAACAATTGTGGCCTTTAAGGCCGTCACCTCACCAGTGGCTCTCTGGCCTCGCTCACACACCTCTATCCTTGCCGCGAGGGCATCAATAGACACACTAAGAGGTGTCACAGCAGCAGTGGGGGATCTCTCAATCATCCCAGGGATTGTAACCTCTATCATGGAGGCACGCCTATCAGCAGAATGGTCTAGATGCCTCATTCATAGTATCTCAGCCTGAGTGAATGGAGGTCGGGAGGCAGTAGCACTAGCAGCAGACCTAGGAGGTAGGGGAGTAGTAGAAGCACTTTGAGTCATGGAAGGAACAACATTAGATATACCTGAAGGCCCAGGGGACAGAGTAGGCAATACTGCCTTTTCAGGTAAAGTCTCAATGTCCACAGTTGGGGAAGAATCCACCAAGGCTACTTTCTTCCTCTTCGCCTCATCCTTCAAGTACTTAACCTCAATGCGCCGGATATCGGTAGAGGAGGTGGGAATCACTTCCACATCCTTTTTCTCATTGTGGGGCACTCGAGCTTGTTTGCACAATTCGATGGTCAACACCAGGAACAAAAGCGAAGTCTGACGCTACATGGCCATCATGGCCATTTCTTGGCCTATGATCATACCCAAGCTTAGCCTTGTCCCATCAATGATGCAACCAAGATAGGCTGCCTTCGTGTGGCAGAGGATAGACTTATTCTGGGACGGCATGATAGAACTGCTGATGAAGCCAAACCAGTACCTCACTGCTACATTGAGGTCTTTCTTTTCTATAGGCGCTCCAGCCTCGATCCACCTAGGAGTACCGTTAGATAACAGAGGGGCCAACCAATTTTTCATAGTCTCCAACGATTTTGTCTTGATCATGTATTGATAGTCATCCTCAATATTCTCTGTACACTCCAGAACTACATTGATATCATCACTATCACACTTCACTTTCTTGCCCCTACAACCACATAATCTACCGGCTTGAATGTAGTAGTTTTCCTCTTCCCTTGTGGCACTAGAGCCCCGTAAGCAGTGTAAAACTCCTGGACCCAATTAGGAATATAAGGGCATCGGGGTTTTGTGAATATCTTGAACTTGTGGGACCTCAAAGTGCACCAGATCTCTGGATATCTGTCTATCACTCCTTCTGTAGACAACCTCTTTTCCTTTATGATCATCATCAGTCCCTTAACCTTTAATTTGTTCATAGACCGAGGAGGAGGACCATGTACAGGTGGGGCTGGGACCACAGCCTGATCTGGACAGGAGGAGGAGTGGAGGTCTTAGGCATCCTGATCCTAGACAGATCATGCATCATTTTGGAGTGCAGCTCAGCACTCTGGGCCAATAGTAATTGCTCATCCTATGGCTCTGAGATGTCAACCTAAGGGTCCTGGTGATCTCCCTCACTCTCGAACGTGGTGAGGTGAGTAGCATACACTCCCTCACTATCAGAGCTGACCTCTGGTGACTCAGGAACATGCGCCTTTCCCTTTTTTTACCCTTCCCACTTGTGGTAGGAAGTTTTGTTGCCTTTGTTTTGGATGCAGCTGCATCCTCATTGATAGTGATTCTTTTTGCCCGCATGCGGGGCGGTATGTCTCGTCCTGCTACTTTTGGCCTAGCCATATATACACAATACATCGGGAAAAAGTTAGAAACAATCCAAGAAAAACGCAGAAAACAGGTTGTAGACAGATTCGCCGAACAGATCGGTGAGTCGCTGAGTCGCTTTGGTGAGCCAGATCGGGCTCGCCGAAAGGACTAGTTCAAATATTTCCCAGAAAATAGACAAGTCAGCGACATGCAGGGCCTTTCAGCGAATTGCCGACATCACTCGGTGAGCTCAGAATAGCTTGCCAAAAGTTACAATGTGTTTTAGGGATTAAGGGCGCAGAAAGGGCGATCAAGGGATACTTTCGATGAGTCGCCGAGTGAACTCGGCGAGCTCATGCTTCTCACCGAAAGTTACAAAATCAAATCTAACCAAAACATGCAATAAAGGGCGATCTAGGGGGATATTGGCGAACCGCTGAGTGGTTCGGTGAGCTCGACCCAGCTCACCAAACTTCCCAACGTGTCAATTTTCGACCCCTCTTCCCGAAATCAAACCCGCAGCCCCCGAAAACAAAATAAAACAACACACTCATGCAATTAAACTAAGACCCATATGATCCATGCCATCGGGGTACTCAAAATTACCTCGAATTGGCCAAAATTGTCCAGTTGACGACTTTTACCTTTAATAATGGCATCAAACGCTCCATCATTGGGCAAAGTACGTCATTTAGCACAATTGGGGTTACTCAAACTTCACCCGACTAGACCCAACAAAAAAATACCACAACCTAACAATTTTTTGATCAAATTTAGAGCACAAAATTTTGGAAATCAACAATATAAGCGATTTAAGCACATTTCGAAACTAAAACAGACAACTAGCACACAACTATGATTTCAGAACAGGCCCATCACATATCGATCAAGATTTAAACAAATGCATTCGAGTTCAACCACAATTTACGAGTTTGGGGTTCGAAAAACCAACCTTTAAGCCAAAATACGAATTTGTAAAGTTAGGCAGCAATGTATTCCAACTCCGAGCACGAGATCAAAGAGCAAGAAGTGATAATAACGCAATAATATTGAAAATCTAAAGTACGGGTGTGATTGTATGAACTTAAAAACGAGGGAATATGAAAAAGTTTGAAAGTTTAAACCTTTGGCCTTTTAAAACCTTAAAATTCGCGGCCCATCGACGATATTATTCTTCTTCGCCAAACCACTCGGTGATTCACCGAGTGATAACTTACCTCACCAAGTTTTACAGGACCTTCAGTTAATTTGAGGGTCTAAACGGTGGACAAAGTCAGGCTCGCCGACATGTTCGGCGAGTCGCCGACTCATTCATGGGCCTGCCAAGTTTTATAGACTCCAACTTGATATTTTCTTGAGTCCAACAGCGGTCCAAGTCGGGCTCGCCGACCTCTTAGGCAAGTCGCCAACTGGACTCATGTCTCGCCAACCTATTGTTTCAAACACATTCCATTTTTCCACCTGCACAATTAACACCCATTATTCAAAATTAAACACAAAGCATTAAAAACTTGGGTTACCTCTCAAGAAATGCCTTAGTTAATGTTGTGGCACGACGCAAGTACCCACTCAAGCTTTATTTTTGGGATTTGCCATAGTATCACTAGGCAATCCCCCTTGTTGTCTTGGGTTAAGATGTGAAGAAATTTGACCCATTTGGATCTCCAACTGCTTGATAGAGACGGAATGAGAGGGCACCATCTGGCTGAGAGTCGATACATCTTCCTTCATTTCCTTCAACATTTTATCGGACCCTTCAACCTTGTTGAGAATATGTGAGAGCATATCCTCAGCCCGACCACCCTCAGAATCTTAGGGCTTTTGACACTCATGGGGAGGAACATACCCTTCCTTCTCCCCTTCTCGTTCCTTCCGGGTGGTGTTACGATCACGCCACTCTCTGTCACGGTCTCTCCAGCCCTCGTCTCTATTCCAACCTTGCTTAGCACTTGGCCTTGGGTAGTTTGCACGATAGCCTCCTCCTTGGTTGGCTAGGAAGTTCATTTCCTCATTGTACAACGCTTCAAATTTGGCCTCTTCGGGGTTTACACCACCAACACCGACAACATTAACACTCCTATTACCAGTACCCATGACGTTCTTGGCCAAGATGTCCAGCTAGGTCATTATCTTTTCCGTGTTTTGGTCTCTCTCTTGATCTTTTTCCATCTGTACTTTTGTCAATTTGTACGTAAAATGAGAGACTTGATCTTCACGGGTGTACCATGCCCGATTAATCTTAGTCATGCTGTCTAGAAGTTGGATTGCTATCACATAAGGTTGTTGCATTAAACCTCCCAGAGAAAGTTGATTAGCCACCCCCTTATTAACTGAGTCGAGGCTTCTGTAGAAGTATTGCAACAGTACATTGTCGAACAATCCATGAGTTGGGCATTGCAGCACCATCTTCTTAAACCTTAGCCAAGTCTTATGGATTGGCTCACCCTCCAAACGCTTGAATCTTTGAATGTTGTCCCGAAGAGTCATCTCTTCGAAGGAGGGAAAAATCACACTTGGAATGCGATAATAAGTTCTTCCCATGAAGTGATAGAATCTCTTGGCAACTCAGCCAACCACTTGCATGCTTCTCCCATTAGAGAAAATGGGAACAACCTCAGTCGGACCAATTCTTGAGATATGTTCTTAAAGGAGAACGGTCCGCAGACATAAAAAAAATTCCTTATATGCTCATAGGGATCCTCATGAGCCAACCCACCAAACAAACCTTTCAATTGCAAAAGCTGCAACATGGTGCTTATAATGTGGAAAACAATGTTTCCTTCAGCTAGAGGCAAGCGAATGGCATCAACACCACCCATTTGATTAGGGTCATTGACATTCGGGTCATTGATATCATTGAAATTCCCGATGTCATCTTGGTGGCCCACTTGGCTACATTACTACCGTTTACCCTCATTTTCTCTGTTCAACAAGCAACACAAAAACCAAAACTAAAAATAAGTAGATTCAACTATAACCAACAAGAACACAATTCAACTTTACCAAAAGAATTTCAAACAACACCACTTCCCAGCAGCGGTGCCATGTTGATTTAACGTTTCAAGCATACCTCATCAAATTCTAGATGTTCAACGATCGTAAATCAGTATAAAACCCTCAGTGACTCATAGGACTTCCCTCAAGGCAGTCTTTTTCGTTCTTGAGAATCTAAATGAGTTGGGATCGAATCCCACAGGGAGCGGTATGTGTTTCAGATTAAATTGGGAAGTATAAATGCGGTCAAATCAGTCATAGGAATAAAAATTATCTAATAAGGACATCATTCAAATCAAGGGGTGACACGATGTCAAATGGAGGTTTTGGTTTTGATTATCAACTACAAACAACAGTCATAAACAATAAGAATTAACAATAATGAGACGGATTCTTAGGATGTGATCGATTATAGGCTAATATAGACATATGGGTAATTGCAACTATTAGCAAATAGCTAGATATTAGTGAGTAGGCTAAGCTATAGGGGAGGTAAATTTTCTCTCCAACAATTTACCCCGAATCAAGTGATTTCTCTCGAACATCAACAAGCATGCAAAATAAGAGCAGCCCACACCTTAATCCATTCACTCTCTCAAGCTGAATGTGTGGGATTGAGTTTAGGATTCACTCTCTCGAGTTGAACCCATGTCAACTCAATACCTACAAACCATAAATCAAAAACCTTAGTTCTAAAACCTCTCTCTCTCGCAAGCCAAGAACACAAAGAAAAAACTGCATTTGCAACTATAATTCTTAAATTAAACCACAATTAATGATTAAACTCACTTTTAAATAGCATTTAAACTAACAATTAGCAATACCCATACGCTAAATCAGTCCATAATCACATAATCACACCCAAGAATTGGACTTTTAGCTAGACATTATAAGAAGGTAAAAATAGTTACCAAATTGACTATCCATCAACTAGGTAAGTTGATGAATCTCAAAGACCCACTTCCAATTTCTCAAAAGTGAATTTCTTCAATCCATCAAAGCTAAGGAAAAACTCTGTCAAAAGTCTCAAAATTATTCTCTAAGTTCAAAAAGTAACCAAAAAGATTTCAAAGTCTGAAGATTCATACTAGCTAAAATGTTCAAAAACGTATTTATAGTCGCCGAAAATAAGCTACGAGAGCTCATTCTGCGAAGTAAGTCAGGCTCGCCGAACCACTCGGCGAGCCCCCCCTTTGGTCTCTTACATCACCCTTCTGCCTTGGTACTTAGCATCCTCAATTTCTATAACTTTGGCCGATCTATCTAGGCTTCGCGGAATCACTCGGTGATCTGTCGACTGCTCCTTTTCATTGCCAACTTGGTTCTTCTCCTTCAGTGCTTGACACACGGGAACATTAGGCGGTCTCATAAGCCACCCGGCGAAACGCCGAGTGCTCTTGGCGATCCTCAAACTCACCCTTCTTCATTTCTTCAACCTGTTTTGTTCCTTTTTGCCTATTAGTGTCCTTGCTTTGTTCCTCAATCCATATTCCTGAAAATCAAGGATTTAACATCAGTTATTGGCATAAATTAAGCATTTGAGAACACTAAATCTATATAAACAAAGCCCTAAATGAGTCAAAATCCAAGACTCATCACTAATACCTCGAGCTAGAGTAGGAGTGGAGGGAAAAAGATGAGGATATACCTCATATCTATTTCAGCTTCCCATGTAGCACCCTCAACTAATTGATTCCTCCAGAGAATCTTTACGAAAGTAACTTCTATGTTTCTCAAAACTTTTGAACTTTTTGGTCTAAAATGTCAACTGTCGCCTCTTCAATTGAAAGGTTTTTCTTTAACTCCCAAACCTTCCAAAGGTATATTGGACGTCAGATCTCCAACACACTTTTTCAACAAGGAGACATGAAACATCGAATTTACCGATGTTAAATCATTAGACAACTCAAGTTCATATGAACCTTTGCCAATACGCCTAAAAAATTAATATAGGCTCACATAACAAGGACTAAGATTTTCTTTCTTTTCAAATCTCATTACACCCTTCATGGGTGAAATTTTCAAATAGACCCAATCATCAACATCAAATTCAAGTTATCTTCTTCTAACATCGGCATAAGATTATTATCGACTTTAAGCCATTTTCAACCTCTCACGAGTCGAGCCTTTTTCATAGCCTCATGTACCAAATCAGACCCTATAAAAGTAACCTCACAAACTTCAATCCAGCATATAAGAGACCTATTCCTACCATCGAGAGCCTCAAACGTGTCATCTTAATGCTAGACTAATAGCTATTATTATAAGTAAACTCAATTAAAGGCAAATGATCATCCCAATTACAGTTGAAACTAATCAAACAAGCTCTTAACATATCTTTTAAAGTCTGAATAATACGCTTGGCTTGTCCATCGGTCTGAGGGTGAAAAGTCGTGCTAAGTTTCACTTGGGTAACAAGACCTTTCTAAAATGACCTAAAAAATTGAGATTTAAATTGAGTGTCACAATCACTTGGAATGCTAATGTTTTGAGCTAAACTATTGGGTTTTTGATGCTCAACTTTCACTTGTTGACAATTAGGACCTTTAGCTATGAATTACACAATGTCCTTTCTCATTACATTCTACTAATAGACTTCCCGGAAATTATGGTACATCTTGGTGGCTCACGGGTGATTAAAATATCGAGAACAGTGAGTTTTTATCAAAATCTAATTTCTCAACTCGTCAACATTCGAAACACATAATCAACCTTAGTATCGAAAGACATTATCTCCCCCTTGGAAGAAAGACTCAATGACTTTTTCAAAAACTGACTTCTACAACTCAACTAGTACCGAATCAAGATCTTGCTTAGCCTTCACATCCGTTACAAAAGACAATTTCGAACCATTATGAATAACTACGCCAGCTTCACTAGAATCAACCAAGCGAACACCCAATCGAGCCAATAAATAAACATCACGAACTAACTATTTCCTGCCATCCCCAACATGAGCAATATTTCCCATTAACAGCCTACTAAGAGCATCCACCACCGCATTCACTTTATCCGGATGATAGAGTACACTCATGTTGTAATCCTTCAATAACTCAAACCATATCCTTTGACAAAGATTCAAATCCTTTTGAGTGCATACATATTTCAAACTCTCGTGGTCGGTAAATACGTCTACATGAACACTATATAGGTAATGCCTCCAAATCTTTAAAGTAAATACTACCGCCGCTAACTCCAAATCATGGGTCGAATAATTCTTTTCGTGCATCTACAACTGCCTTGAAGCATAAGGAATGACTTTCTCATGTTACATCAAAACACAACCAAGTCCAATCCGTTAAGCATCACAATACACTACAAAGCCATCTGATCCTTCTAGTACGGTCAATATAGGACTTGAAGTGAGTTTATCTTTCAACTCTTGGAAACTCTTCTCACAAGCTTCTGACCATAGGAATTTTACCTTCTTTTGAGTCAACATCATCAAAGGTGAAGCAATAGAGGAAATCTTTCACAAACCTTCTATAGGAACTGGCCAAGCCTAAGAAACTTCGTATATTTGAAGCAGACAAAGGTCTAGGCTAATTCTTAGCAATCTCGGTTTTCTTAAGATCGACTAGAATACCTTCACCAGAGAAAATATGTCTAAGGAAGCAATAAACCTCAACCAAAACTCACATTTGCTAAATTTAGCATATAGTTCGCGATCCTTGAGAACTTGTAACATAATTCTTAAATCCTCAACATGCTCATCCTCACTTCATGAGTAAATTAAAATATCATTAATGAACACAATCATAAGCATGTCAAGATATTTCTTGAAGACCCTATTAATCAAATCCATGAATGTTATTGGGCATTAGTCAAACTAAAAGACATCACCAAAAACTCATAATGATCATACCGTGTTAAAAAGCCATTTTTGGAATGTCATTTTCCTTCACCCTCAATTGGTGATAACCCGACCGAAGGTCAATCTTAGAGAAACAATTCACACCTTGGAGTTGATCAAACAAATCATCAATCCTTGGAATAGGATACTTATTCTTTACGGTAACTTTATTCAATTGCCGATAGTCAATGCACATTCTGAGGGAACCATCTTTCTTTTGAACAAATAAAAATGGAGCACCCCATGATGAGATACTTGGTCTAATGAATCCCTTATCCAATAAATCTTTCAATTGATCTTTTAATTTCTTAAGTTCTGTCAAATCCATACGATAAGGAGAAATAAAGATACGATATGTATATGGGAGAAGGTCAATACCGAAGTTTATTTCCATTTTGGGAGGAATATTGGGAATATTATCAAGGAACACTTTCGGAAACTCATTTACAATTGGAACTGACTCAAGAGTAGGGGTTTCAGAATCCATATCCCTAACCCGGACAAGATGATAAATGCAATCCGTAGAAATCATTTTCCTATCTTTTAGGCAAGATATGAACTTCCCTTAAAAGAGTACAATTTACCCCTTCCCGTGAAATAATAGGTTCATTCAAAACCTTAAATGTGACCGATTGAGTCCTACAATCTATGGAAGCATAACATTCATGAAGTCAATCCATCCTAAAGAATAACGTCAAAATTTTACATATCAAGCTCTACAAGATCAACATGGGTGACTCTATAGGAAACAAAAACAAGGCTATTTCAATAAACTTTTTTAGCAACAATAGAATCACCCACATAATATAGATAGAAAAGGAATTAGAAAGAATTTCAAGACCAATATCAAATCTCATGGCCATCTAAGGAGTAACAAATGACAATGTAACACCCGGATCAAGCAAATCATACACATCAAAATGAAAGACTTCCAACATATTGGTCACAACAACCAGAAAATGAAACGACCCCAAAAGTGCCCGAAAATGTGCTTCGGAAACACCTATAATTGTAATTTCCATATATCTCAAAATCCGTGCTTGATTTCGGAAATTCGACTTCATATTCTTCTTCAGGGGGTCAAATTGAGTGGGAAATGGGTCTAACCCGAATTTTAGAGCAACCGTATGAAAATTCGAAAATCACAAAAAATGCGATTTGGAGGGTCAACTTTAAAGGGGCATATCTCTTAGCGCACAAGGGACTGGAAGGGCCACCACCTATTAAATTAAAGCCCTTTGAGTTAGCTTTCCAATGCAATTAGTTTCACCTCATTCCGAGTTAGGATGAAGGAGTTATGATCATTTTCGTAAAACCTGTCCGGGCAGAATTGCAATTTCCAGAGAGCTAAGTTACTGTAGCGGGCTGGGGACGTTTTTCTT
>JAJOOF010007723.1:0-64057 GCA_029582545.1 Solanum lignicaule | reverse complement strand
GGTTTACTCACATGTTGATGATTCTAAAATGAAAGGACATTCTCATTTAATGGATCTATGAGCTATTAGGAAATGTTGGTTTGAGTGCTTAGTGCATTCTCCTATTACCATGAATTTAAGTAAAGACTTAATATGACTTTTAAAGGGAGTTATGCTTGGCACCGAGTGGATATGAAAATGAGATGGAAGCTTTTATGCTTGAAAGTAGGGCTTCCCAATGGGTTCCTTTTATTCTAGTTAGTCCGGGTTCCCAAAACCTGTTATCTCATGAGATGAAAACCTTTTACGTTAGAAAGTTCGTGTTTCTAGTAACAATCTCCTTATCCCTAAACTATGTTCCCTCATAGGTATATAGCTATTGGATCCACCTTTTATCTATTATGTACGTTATACATTAGGCAAGTAGGACACCGCTTTTTGGTGTGGGGGTAGAACACCAGATTCCATGTAGCTCTCATGGTCTATGTCAGTGAAGGCTAAATTTCACTAAATAACAAGAATATGAATTATGATAAGAACATGAGCATGTTCTATGTTTCTTTAAGAGGATCTACTTAGTATGAATTGGGGTATGTGACTTCATTCGTGCATTTCACAAGTAGGCTTTAAGAATGGGCATGATATATCTCTTTTATGATATGATGATTATGAGTTGAATGTATGCTTTGTATGAATTATGAACATGAATATGGACTACGCTTATGACAGCTAATGGGTTTACTTAGTGGGGGGGGGGGTATGAGACTTCACTTATACAATGCACCAGTAGACTTATAGAGGGATTATGGTGAAGTTTTCTTATGTTATGATGAGTTATGAATTATGTATGAAAGGTAAGTATGGATGTTAAGGTTGACTTCACTTGTTACAAGGTATGAACATGAATGTCTTCTTACTTATGTATGTTGGCTATGAAAAAGGTAAAGCAAGATATGTATGTTGTTGGTGGCCTAAATGTGATACTTAGTGTTGGTAGGATTATGGGATCCTATCTATGCAATTCACAAGTATATCTTAGGGTTGCTTATGTGGCAGTTCTATTATGATGAGATGATCTTGGTAATTGACTATGTGTATGAACTATGTCCAGTAAAGATTGGGATATGTGTTATGTTTATGTTGCAGACTATGCTTGTATTTATGATGATATCTCTTATGCTATGATGAATTGTATGTGAGTTGCTTTATGAGTTGCATTCTCCAACTATTTCAAGGATGATGTTCAAAATGGCATATAGCATGGTTTCAAATGAAATGTCCCTTTTATGCATGTTTTAATGGCTTTATTGCATAGCTTCCATACTTAGTACTTTTTGTGCTAACCCCTTCTTTCTACATTTTCTACAAGTGTAGGCTTCGGAAATATTGGATTCCATACTCATGTCTAGGTTCATAGGAGATCAAGAAGAAGAAGATTGGTGAGTCCTCATTGTATTCGAGGGATTGACCATATGTCCTTTATGTCTTTACTTTATGTTTTAGATTTATGCAAGGGCTAAGTCCATAAGATTGTATTCAAGTGTTTTGTTCCAAGTAATTAGATGGTTTTGAGACAGTGTATAAATTCTATTATTTTATATAAGAACTCGATTGTAAAGAAATTTTTAAATTTCTCTCTATTTTCCTATGAACTTATGTCTATGATTATGCTAAGGGCTTTTATAAGACCCCTTCGGGGTCGAGTATGCCGTATTACGTCTAGGAGATACCCCTGGGTCATGACACTCTTCCTTTGGCCATAAGAGTAGGGCAATCTTTTACTTGGTGATCATTCTTCCCATAACCATTGCACCCATTAGTACCGGCTAGGCACTTCCCATAGTGCCTCTTGCCACAAGTGGTGCAAGTAGGTTTAGAAATTAGAGGTCCACCACCTTTCTCTTGCTTAAACTTAGGAGTGCTTGAATAATCTTGGTTTGGAGCTCTCTTTTTGAACCATAGTTGACCTTTCTCATCGGATCTAACTCTCTTCATCTTCCTATTCTTCCTCTTATGTTTGGACTCCTCAATAGATTGAGCATACACCATGAGTCTAGATATGTTCATATCATCATGGAGCATTGCCATACGACATTCTTCCTCAAATAGGTCGGATATACCCATAACAAATCTACTCATTCTCATCCCTAGGGTTTGACACCAAAGATGGGGCATACTTAGACAATTGGGTAAATTTCAAAGAGTACTCTTGAACATTCATGTTACCTTGTCTAAGGTTGATAAACTCCTCCACCTTAACCTCCCTCTTCTCACGGGGAAAGTACCTATCAAGGAACGCTTTCTTAAACTTTTCCCATTCTATAGGACCCGCTCCTATAGGCCTATTGCTCTTCCATTGAGTAAACCAAATTTGGGCAATATCATTCAATTGAAAAGCGGCAAGTTCCGCTTTTTCTATAGAAGTCACCCCCATAGCATTAACAATCTTATACACCTCATCCAAAAACTCTTGGGGATCCTCTCCCACCATAGAACCAAGAAATACCAGAGGACTCATCCTCACAAAGTCTCTCAACCTAGAAGCCAAAGTACTCACATTGAGGTTCACATGAATCTCAACACTCCTAGTAGCGTGAGCCTTCATGGCTTGGGCTTAAGTAGTTACGGCTTGAGCCATCATCAAAAGAGTTGTAAAAACCCAGAAATCTAGTGAGACCAAGCTAGAGTCTAATGGAATCAAGAAGGTGAAACTAGAGCCTCACATGTGAGTTTGAAGTTGGAAACTTGATTAAATTTTGTTAAATGGTTTCCCAAGTGAAGGTTGAGGAATTTAGGTGTCAAACGTCAAGATACAACTATAATGCCCGAAAACTAGTGAGTTGAGCTAGTTTGTTGTAGACTCTTGTAGTGGAGTTTTGGAGTGTTGTGTGAGGGTTAAAACTCAAAGAAATGACTCCCTTACTTAAAATGTCATGTTTAGGGGTTAAACGTCTGGGTATGACTCCCCAAGGGGTCGTTGAGAAGGACCCCAAAACAGTCCCTAAAAACTATCAAATTTGGTGACCTACGAGACCAATCCATTCACCTTAGATCAACCTATGCCCCATAGGTCATGGGCGTAGGTCAAGGCCTGAAGCAGGCCTGCAAATGAATTCCCAGGTTCAAACCATGGAGGCCATTCACGGACAGTAGACCCATCCATGATCCGTGGATGGGTGATCCGTAGATGCTTCTAGTTTTCTAGATTTTTACTTTAAGTTAGGGGTCTTAGTTTTAGTTAGTTATTTAATTAGGGGCTAGGAGGGGTGATTAGATAACTAATTAACTTCATATATAAACTATTTTAAGTCGTCAAAACACTTCATTAACTCATTAGAACCCAAGACCCCAAATCAAAACCCAACTACTCTTCCCTCCCAAAATCCTCTCTCTAGAACCCCTATTGAAGAACAAAGGAAGAGATCAATCTAGGGCTTGAAGATGGAAGATTTTTCATAGGATTTTGAGGGGAATCTACACCTAAGGTATGGGAGTTCTTAATTCTTGGTTAGCTACCACCAAAAAGCCCCTTCAACTATGTTTTCAAACTTCCCCAATTTCTAGGTTTTCAATCAATAGCATGGGTCACCTTCTAAAAACGTTTCAATTGCTTAATCATGATTTTTTATGTTTAGATATGATAATTTGTGGGTGTATTTATGGTTTATTGTTGGTTTATGAACAAAATCCCCTTATGACCCATGTTTTCCCCTTCTTTCTCAATTGTAAACCCTTGTATGGCTTGATTGATGAATGGAGGTTGATAATCTAATATGTTTACTTTGAATTGATTATTATATCATGATGTTACCCTATATAATGTTCTAATATCAAGAAGTAGGGTCGAATCTTGATGATAACCTTGAGAACCATGAATGAAGAAATTCTTTGTGATAGGTATTCTAGTTATGAATTGTTGATCCACTTGGAAAGTGGAGGTGCTTACTTGTCATGTGTGTTGTGGTGTTGAGATAAGGTTCCTCTTCCCAACAAACCCTAGGTATGACTAAGTATGATTCTACATGTATACTTGATTAACCTAAGATTTCTAAGGGGAATTGATATAGTGTAGGGTTGTATCATGAAAGAGACAAATTGAGGGTTTAAAGGTGATCCTCCAAGAATGATGAACCTCTTCATGTAATGCCTTAGATTAGATCACCTAGACTTGGATTAGTTTAGGATAATGCTTCTAAACATGAATTGACTTGATCATGACATTATGTGAATGCTGATGAATACTTGAAGTATAATGTGCCAGTCATGATGTGAGTAATGTATTGATGAGTTGTTGGATCATGGTATTCCCTTATCAATTGTGCTATTGCTATATGTTGGGATGAGTTGATCTATAGCCCTTGAAGGGCCTATTACTAGGGTTTGTTCATATGAATGCGAGATGTGTATAAACTATTGATTCATTTAGAAAGTAAATCTCCTATGACTAATGTGTAAAGTCGGTATTGTTGAAAGGATGTTCTTCCCTTACCCTTACACTTGATATTATATGAATTGTCTAGGATGATGATAATGTTGTTGTTGGGTTGTTGCAAGGACAATTACACACACATACACTTCATGCACAAACATGATTATTATGTAATCAAATGGTGTTAATTGATAGTATAGTTCTCATATGCACATTTACTCATTATTATGCATGAAATGTAAATAAACAATGTTGATCCTATTGTGTTGATTGAAAGTCCATTCTCAGGAGAACACATGATCTTGGTGTGGAAGTCATTATCACATACTAATTATGCTTCTAAAATTGAAAGTACATTCTCACCTTTAAATGAATCAATGAGCTATTTTATGAATTGTATTGAATGAAGGGTTGAGAACTCCTTCACATATGTAAATACAATTCAAGACTAATGACATATAATTTGGGAAATATTGCTTAGCACTGAATGGATATGGATAATGAGATAAAGGTCCTTCCGCCAATGCAATAGGGAGGGTCATCCACTAGGGAAATCATGAGATGGAATCCCCTCCGCCAATGTAATAGGGCAGGTTTCTAGAAGCAATTTCCCTATCCTAAAACTATGTGCCAACATAGGACCTTAGCTAGTGGATCCACCTCATAGCTAGACATTTTAGTCCTACCTTAGACAAGTAGGACACCTTTCTCGGTGTGGGGTTACACGACACCGAATTCCATGTATCTCATATGGTCTATGTAGGTTATGGCTACGTTTCCCTATATAATGAAGATAATGAATGAGATGTGAATTATGCTATGTCTTCTTGGTAAGTTTACTTAGTAGGAGTGGGGGTATGGGACTTCGCTCCCACATTGCACAAGTTGACTTAGTAGGATATCATGGGATGGTTCCTTTGCATTTCCATGAGATTTGAATGCATGCATGTATAGTGAATGGATAGTTGTTATGAATGACTTTCCTCATAATTTAAGTACTTTACATGACTATTTCCTTAATTGTGACTATTGATTATAATGAGGTCTAAACATGAAGTACATGACTAAGGCAGCTTCAAGGGGGTACTTAGCAGGGTTTGTATTATGGGATGCTAACCACACATTGCACAAGTGTTCCTTAGGGGTTACTAAGGTAATGGCTTTACTATGAAATGAGTATTAATGTGATCTTGGCTTGTGTTGTACATTGTAAATGCATGTTAGTCACCATACATTGCACAAGTGTTTCTTACAAGTTGCTTATGTGATAATCACTTCATGATGAGATGATCTTGGTATTTGTATTTCTATTGTTTTGTGATTGGAGGCTATGTATTGTGGAGATTGGGATTTGTATTATATTGATGTTGGAGACTATGCTTGTTATTATAATGATATCTCTCATATTATAATGAAATGTATGTGAGTTGCCTTATTGGTTGCATTCTCCAACTATTTCAAAGATGATGTTCAAAAAATGGCATAAAGCATGATTTCCCTTTTTATGCATGTTTTAATTGTTTTGTGCATGGCTTCCATACTTAGTACGTTTTCGTGCTAACCTCTTCTTTCTACATTTTCACCAAGAGTAGGCTTTGGAGATATTGGATTCAATCCTCATTGCTAGGTTCATAGGATATCAAGAAGAAGAAGATTGGTGAGTCCTCATTGTATTCGAGGGCTCAACCTTATGTCATTTATTGTCTTATTTTTATGTTTTAGACTTTTGTAAGGGCTGTGTCCCTAAGTTGTATTAAAGAGTTTTATTTCCAAGTTTAATAGGTGGTTTGAGACATAGTGTCACTGATTCTCTTTACTTTTTTTATAAGAGACTTTAATTGTCAAGAAAAGTTTTTAATTCCGCACTATTTTTAACACCTAAGCGATGAATGAATTCTATGAGCCTTGTATAAGACCCCTTTAGGATCGAGTACGATGTATTACGACTAGGGGGTGCTTTCGGGTCGTGACAAGAACCGACCTAACTTCTTCATTGGTCATGGCCGGAGCATCAATCGGAACTTGATTGCCTTGTGGCACTTCGCCACCTTAAGGACCTTGAGGACTTTGGGAAGGAACTCCCTCATTCACAATCTCCTCTTCCACTCTTCTTGCGGTCCCCCTTCTTGTATTCATATCCAATAAACACAAGAGAAGGGTTAGGAAAAGGACATTTATAGAGCTAGACTTTATGACACGACTTCAAGAATAATGAAAGAAATGTAGCTTCATAACGTCCTATAGCCTCTCATTTATAAAATGTGTCGCGACTCACACCCATGAACAAGACTCTACTAGATGTGGCTTGTGAGACATCAATCCTAAAAACCATTCCACAAACCTTGTACTCTAATACCATGTTTATCACAACCCCCTACCCCTAGATGTGACACGGCGTACAAGACTTCGAAAAGTCTCATACAAGCCTCACAGAATGTCATTGCATAAGATTATCGAAATAGTGCAGAATTTAAACTGTTCTTTAAATCCATACAATCGAAAAACCTTTAAAACTGCAGAAGTCTATTGTCTCACATGGCCATCTAAAACAATATCTTGAAAAAAAGTAGGGTCACGGCCCTTTACAATAGAAAGTCTATCAAATGTCTATTACATGAAAGAAATGAACATCAGTGAAGCATGTGTCCTCGAATGTATGAGGACATACCAATAGCCTTGGAAGAACTCAATCCAAGCACATGAACTAGACGGATAGCAACTCACTTGCCGGAACCTACACTTGTAGTAAAATAAGAGAAATATGGGTTAGCACAATTAAGTACTAAATATAATAGCCATGCAAAAATCATGCTTAATACAGACATTTTATTTGAAAGTCATGATATATGCCAATTTGAGAAAACATCATGAACATAGGTAAAATAGGCATAAGATACAATCACAACCAATATATAAGTCATTTTATCACATTAAGCTTTCACCTTAAGAAACCCCAAGCCATACTATGTGCAATGTATGAATAGCGTTCCATACCACTATCCACACTAAGTACCACATCAAGGCTATCAAAAGTGAACTTACCATTCATCTTTTCCATCTTTACACAATACTCACACATAAGAGACATAAACATTTTATAAGACATGAAAAAGAAGTAACTCATAATATAATCCAAGTAAAGCATGCATCATAATCATTTAAGCATTTAAGTCATCATTCTTCATTTGCTTCCTTTTGAGCACACTCTTTCATTAACATAAGAGATTAGAGAATCACACCATAGCCTCTCAAAGCGTACTCGTGCAATGCATGGACGGCATTCCATACTACGACCCACACTTCATAGAACCTCTCAAGTAACTAAGGTATGTATATCACATGATGGGAATAAGCATTAACCGACATAGACCATGAGAGCTAACCATGGAATCCGGTGTCATAAAGCCCTACACTGTAAAGAGGTGGTATACTTGCCTAAGGTGGGACCGGTAACATATAGCTTAGGTGGATCCACTAGCTAGACCTATGCAGGCACATAGTTATGGGATAAGGAAGATGATCATTGAAACCCATCCTAAACATTAAGAGAGTTTCCATCGAACCAAATCCACTCGGTGCTTAGTCTTCATTCCCATAGAGTATTTCATTACTTTAACATTATTACACATGAGAGGGTACCATTGGCCTACTGACCCAAAGTACATTGATTAACACATGAAAGGGTGCCATAAGCCTATCTATTCAAGGTTCATTAGTTAGGAAAGCTCATTTGAATCCTCATGAAAGGGTGCCATACGCCTACCAATTCAAGGTTCATCATTAACATTCATAGAAGGGTGCCATAAGCCTACCGATCCCAATGTTCATTAACATCATTTATAGAAGGGTGCCATAAGCCTACCGATGCCAAGGTTCATTATTAACATGTGTGGAAGGGTGTCATTAGCCTACCGATCCAATATTCAACAATCAACCATACTTTCATTTATACAAGAAGATGATGCATACCAATTCAAGATTCACATTACATTAAAGAACCCTTCACATTCTATCATCAACATTCATGAGTGTATAATCGAGAATGACCTTTCAATAATAGCACATTTACATTCTAAACATGATCACCATACAATCATAGAATTCCCATGTATATCCTTCACATCATAATTTTACATTAACCTTCATACTATGCCTTTCAAGGCCATGGATCACAGTCACCCACACACCTTGAAATGCTACAATTAAGCATGATAACTAACATAATTTCAACAATCTAAATCAATATAACCATACACAATTCAACATACTTCCATGATCAATCAATTCCCAATCATAAATCACTACATAGGGTTTTGGGGGAAAACATGGGTTCAAGGGTAAAATCAATAAAATCATCATATATTCATCAACTCATTCATAAATCATCAAATATGAACCCTTAAAAACGTTTTGGAATTCAACCCATGCTTAGATTGAAAACCCTACTATTTGGGGAAATTTGGAACTTGAAAATCCTCTTTGAAATTGGCTCCTTGAAAGAAACTAAGTCAAGGATGAAGACTACCATAACTTTAATAAAAATCCCCAAGAAATTTGAGGAAGAAACACCTTGAATCCACAAATCCTAGCTTCAATGGCTCCCTTCTTCTTCCTTGAGTTTTAGAGAGAGAAATTATGGGAGTGAAAAGAACTTTTGATTTGATTTGGGTTTTGGAGAATAAAGGAATAAATGAAGTGTTTTAAGACTTCAAACTATATATATATATATATATATAAAATAATTAAAAATGACCCCACGCAATAATTAATTGAAAGGAAATTACCTCTTAACCCTCAATTTGAGAATCCCCCGTCAGGGACCACGCCCACTTGGACGACTCGTGGTGGCCACCATGGGTAGTGAAGACCCTTGTGGTCATGGTAGGCAGTGGCTAGGACTAGTTTTAGGTAGCCTTGGCCCGCTAACCATGGCCTTCACCCAAAACCCTTAGCCCTTGACCTTAACCCTTGACGTTAACCCTCAGGTTTAGGCTCTAGTTCAACCTATCATTTTCCGAGGTGTTACAATATAGAACAAATCACATGTTTTTATCCCAATTAAATATCTCATAGCTCTTGTTATAACATGTCAATGTGCATTACTTGGCTTACTTGGAAACCTGTTAAGTATTCTTACTGCATATGCAATAACATGTATAGAACAATCACTCACAACCTAAAACTTCCAATTAAGCTAGCATATTCCTTTTGATTTATCACATCCTTGTAACTTTGAACATGATATCATTTTGTTGATGAGAAGTTCCAACATCTTCATTGGCAAGATTCACAAACAACATGCTAAGTACTCACTACAAGCATAATGTAACAGGAGGTAGTTAAAACTTAAGTTATATTATAATATCTTCTATTGTTTTGCTTGTAATGGGCTTTGCACAACACCTTTTGGTTGACGAAAGGTATCGTCATCTTCCTTGGCAGGATGCCCACAGATAATTGATTCTTATAATAAATTTGAGGGTGATGTGGAATGCAAAGTTATGCACGTTACTGATTATAGGGAAAAAAGGCAGAAAAACACACTTACTTCATCAACACTTTTAGATCCATAAGATACACAGATCATAGCATTGTCATCAATGTTATATATAGCTGCTCCAGGTTTAGCAACTTCCATCTTTATCCCGAGTTCACTAAATTTTGTAAAATAACATAATATATTTATGTGAAGTAGGTGTTTTAGGGTATGCTTCTACGACCTCTATTTTCATTCCTTTTAGGAATTTTGTTTTTCAACTATAGTTGATTTTACTTTTACTGCTTTATATTAGATAAGACTTAGTCAATTAGTTGTTAGCCATCTATTCCTATTATTTAGGAGTAAGTTAGTGACTTAGGAATCTGCTAGTCGTCGGTTTACTACTTTCTATTTTTCATTCCAGTCTTATAAATATAATATGAAGACATCAATAAAAATGTTCTTCTACCGATATTCTTCTTGACTTCTCTGCTTTCTAATAACTCATACTTCTAAAATTTACCAACAATTGGTATCTGACCTTTTTATTTTGCGGGATTTATGGGTATTTTCTGGAGTGATTGTTTCAAGTGACTCAAGCACCACAACCAGAAACAACAAAATATAGAGCATGGAAGAAAGCTCAAGTTTCTCGGCAATGGTACCTCCTATCTTCAATGGTGAAACTTTTCGCATATGTGCAGTGAGGATGGAAGCTTATCTCGAATCCTTAGATCTTTGGGAGGCAATCGAGAAAGATTATGAAGTTCTTTTGCTACACGAAAACCCAACAATGGCTCAAATAAAAAATCACAAGGACAAGAAAACCTAAAAGTCTAAGGCAAAGGCATGTCATTTTTCAGCAGTCTCTTCAACAATTTTCACTCGTATCGTGTCTCTACAATCAACAAAAGCTATGTGGGATTATCTAAAGCCAAAATATGAAGGAGATGATCATATCAAAGGTATGCAAGTGTTAAATCTCATTAGAGACTTTGAGTTACAGAAGATGAAAGAATCGGAAACCATCAAAGAATACTCTGACAGGCTTATGAGCATAGCATACAGAGTAAGATTACTTTGTTCTGAATTTAAAGACTCGCATATTGTTGAAAAGATTCTGGTTACTATATCTGAAAGATTTGAAGCCACCATTACCACTTTGGAGAACCCAAGGATCTGTCGAAAATCACTTTGCCAGAATTATTGAATTCCTTGAAGGCTCAAGAACAAAGAAGGGTTATGAGAGAAAATGGAATTAGAGAGGGAGCATTGGCAGCCAAACATGAAGTTTTACATTAAATCCATTGGAGGAAGAACTGAATTTAAGGACTCTCGTATTATTGAAAAGATTCTTGTTACTGTACTTGAAAGATTTGAAGCCACCATTACCACTTTGGAGAACACCAAGGATCTTTCAAAAATCACTTTGGCAGAATTATTGAATTACTTGCAGGCTCAAGAACAAAGAAGGGTTATGAGAGAAGATGGAGTTAGAGAGGGAGCATTGGAGATCAAACATGAGTGTCTCATTAAATCCATTGGAGGAAAAACAAATGGTGTATTCGGCAAGAGAAAATGCTTTCGAGTTGTGGCATAAGATACTCGAACACTATCATTATCAAGGGCTTCTCAAAATGTAAGAATTGGTGATAGTCTAGAACCTTTTTAAACTGGGATCAAGTTCTAAAATATTTTGGGCTTGTCAATTTGGAAAACAAAGTAGATATCCATTCCCAAAGGCAAATTGGAGAGCAACAACAAAGTTGAAGCTGGTTCACACTGATATTGGAGGACACCAAAGTTCTCCTTCACCTATAGGTAGTATTTATTATGTTATTTTAATTGATGATCTGACCCGAATGTGCTGGATTTATTTTTTAAAGTACAAATCAGAGGTCAAGATCATTTTCTGGAAGTTTAAGCAAAGTAGGAAAACGAAAGTTGCTACAAAATTCAGATTTTACGATCTGACAATGGCAAGGAGTACACTTCTCATCAGTTTGGTCTATTTTGTGAGGAAGCAGGGATTGAATGTCAACTTACTGCTCATTATACTCCAGAACAAAATGGAGTTAGTGAGAGAAGAAACATATTTATCATGGAGATGTCAAGATGTATGTTGCACGAAAAGAATTTGCCAAAGATATTTTGGGCAGAGGCAACAAATCAACTGGGTTCCTACAAAATCAACTTCCCTTAAAAGCTATGAAAGATCAAACTCCTTTGGAAGCATGGTATGGATACAAGCCTCCGTTGAATGTTCTTAAAGTGTTTTGTTGTCTTTGTTTTACCTAAGTTCCTCAGGTCAAACAAGATAAACTAGATAAGAAGGCTGCCCTAAGCATTTTTATTGGGTACAATAATGTTTCAAAAGCGTACAAAATCTTTCAACCTGAAGGTGAGAAGATAGTTATTAGTAGATATGTCCATTTCATGGATAACGAAGAATGGGATTCGGATGACTCAAGGAATTTCGTCCAGCAAACAAGATCGTTGTTAAATGAAAGGGACGATGATCCACCAATTAGGGGAACTCAGTTTCTTTCTGATATATCTGAGAGATGCAATGTTGCGATTTGTGAGCCTGATAACCCTAAAGATGCTCTCAAAGACCCCAAGTGGAGAAATGCAATGGAGGTGGACCTGTTTATGATCGAAAAAACAATATGTGGCAGCTTGTTGACGAACCTCAATACATAAAAGTAATTGGGGTAAAGTGGGTGTTCCGAACCAAGCTAAATGTTGATTGTTCAATCAAAAAGCATAAACCAAGGCTTGTAGCTAAGGGTTATGCACAGATTTTTGATGTAGATTATTCTAACACTTTTGCTCTAGTTTCTAGGCTCGACATGATCAAATTGCTTATAATTGTTTTGGCATAATGTGGCTGGAAAGTGCATCAAATGGATGTCAAATCAGCATTTCATAATGGCATTCTTGAAGAAGAAGCTTGTGTTGAGCAACCTGAAGGGTTAGTTATAGATGGAAAGGAAGATAAAGTCTATCGACTACATAAAGTTCTTTGTGGCTTAAAATAGGCACAAGACCTTGGTATAGTCGAATAGATGATTATTTGCTCGGTTTCGATTTTGAAAAGAGTCTTTCAGAATTCACAATGTATATTAAACATAATAGCAGTGAGTTTCTTGTTGTTTCTCTTTATGTGGATGACCTTTTGATTATAGAGCAGTGAAAAGCTAATTGATGAGTTCAAGCAATATATGATGCAAGCTTTTGAAATGTCTGATCTTGGTCTTATGACATATTTCCTTGGAATTGAGATTACACACAGAAAAGATGAGTTTTTCGTTTGCCAAAAAAACTAGGGAAAAGGCATAGATTACCCCCTGAACTTGTCCCGAAAAGTCAGTTGCACGATTAAACTATCATGGTGACCTATTACACACCTTAACTACTCAAAAGTGAATTTATTATCACCCTGAGACGTGTACCACCACTCTCACATTATGTGGTGTATTACACTCACTCCACATCAGCGCTACGTGAGCGTCATGTCATAAATTATAATTTTTTGTTTTCTTTTCTTTATTAATTAACTTTTCTTTTGTTAACTATATTTAACTCTAACTAATTCCTAATTAATTATTTTAATTCTCTAATAATTATATCTTCTTCATCACTACTCCCACCCATTTTCAATTCTCATTTCATCGAAAAACCATATCCATCCCCATCTTCACTATTGATTTTGTTCTTCACCACAACTATATCACCTTCAATTCTTCTTCTTCTTTGTCACCCAACACCAAATATCACCACCACCATTATCAATATCGATTTTTTCTTCTTCAATTACCTCTTTTAATGTTTGTCACCCGCCACCCATCACCACCAAACCCATAAATTTGCTATTACCACCAAACCCAAAAAATGATTGACAACCAAGAATTCTTTAACAAAGTTAAAACAAAATGCAAAAGATAGAAACAATCAGTCAAAATTTTTCTAGATAAAATACAATTATTCACTAACAAATCTATGGGAATTAACCTAATTGCGAATCAAAAAAAATTGTGCTTTAAGATTGTGATAAAAAATAAAGAAGTGTGATGAAAATGAAAAATGAAGAAGAAGAGGACAATGGGTGGGGTTTGAAGAAGATGAGGCGTGGGGGGTGAAAGTGGAAAAGAGGATTCTAACTTTTGTTTTACTTTAATTTCAAAATGACGCGCCTATTTTTTATTTTTGTTTTATTTTTTTGCCACGTCAGTTTTAGGGGGTAAGAAAATTCATGTTTCAATAGTATAGGTGTGTAATAGGTCACTATGATAGTTTAAGTATGTAACTGACTTTTCGGGACAAGTTCAAGGGGGATCAGTAAAGGTACTTTTCCCAAGAAAGTACGCAAAGGAAATTTTCAAGAAATTCAAAATGGAAAATTTCAAAGAGATCAGTACTCCCATGAACCAAAAAAAGAGAAAGTAAGTAAAGATCATGGAGCCGAAAAGATGGATGAGATATACTTCAGAAGTTTCATTGGGTGTTTAATGTATCTTACAACAGCAAGACCAGGTATATTGTATGTTGTAAGTGTTTTATCAAGGTTCATCCATTGTCCTAGTGAAATACATTTGCAGGCAGCCAAAAGAGTTGTGTGATACATCAAAGGAACCATCACCTATGGAGTCAAGTTTCAGAAGAGTCAACATGTGAAGCTTTGTGGGTATTCTGATAGTGATTGGGGCGGTTTCGAGGATGATGCATAGAGTACTTCAGGGTACTGTTTTAGTCTTGGTTCTGGAATTTTCTCATGGAGTTGTAAAAAATAAGATATTGTGGTTCAATCTACTGCCGAAGCTGAGTTTGTGGTAGCTGCAGCTGAAGTAAATCAAGCATTGTGGCTGAAGAAACTTCTGGTTGATTTGCATATGGAACCGACTGGAAGCATCAAAGTGTTGTGAACAATGAAGCAACAATAGCTATATCTCGCAATCCTGTGTTTTATGGAAGAACTAATCACTACAAAATCAAGTTTTGTTCTTGAAAAAAGTGTGAAAAGATGGAGATATAACTCTTGTCTACTACAAGACAGGAGAACAATTGGCTGATATATTCACTAAGTCTTTACCCATCAGCAAGTTTGAGCTTCTCAAACAGAAAATTGGAGTTTGCAGTTTCCAAAGGTAGGAGGAGTGTTAGGAATTTTCTTTTTCAACTATAGTTAATTTTACTTTTACTACCTTATATTATATTAGACTTAGTCAATTAGTTGTTAGCCATCTATTCCTATTATTTAGGAGTAAGTTAGTGAGTTAGGAATCTGCTAGTCGTGGGTTTACTGCTTTCTGTTTTTCATTCCAATCTTATAAATATAATCTGAAGACAACAATAAAAATGTTCTTCGACCAATATTCTTCTTGAGTTCTAATAACTCATACTTCTGAAATTTACCAACAATTCCTCATTCCATAATAATATACGTCATCTACAAAGAAAAATTAGAAAACTAATATAAGCATGTAAGATGTATAGTTTCTAATTAATTACCATTGATCCCTATTTTCTGTTCTTTGTCAAGTAGAGTCTTCTCAACAAAGTCATAATGGCCCTTTCCCTTTTTCCGATCATTGTCTACATCAGATTTTTGGTCCTGTTTCATCTTCTTATGGTCCTCCTTTTCTCTTTTTTCATTCCAGTTTCATGCCAAAGATATTTTAGAGTTATATAAAATTAAGTTCACCGAATTATATAACTAAATTTAAGAATTCATTTTGACAGAAAAGTTAAACCTTCCCTTGATAGTACTAATGTATTCAAAGTAAGTATTATAATGAGAACGGAGAGTATAAGAAAAAGAAACCATGATTAGAAAACAAATCTGAAAAAACATGAATTTGTTAGTACTCTTTGTTCTCATTCTAATACTTTGTTTTCTAACTTTGAACCCATTACTATCAAGGGAAGAATTAGCTTTTCTGCCAACATGAATTTTTAAATTTAGATATATAATTCAGTGAACTTGTTTTTAAAATAATTCTAAGTATTTTTGGCATGAAACTGAGATGAGAAGGAAAGAAAATGGGGAACGTAAGAAGATGAAGCAGAACCAAAAATCCAATGTATACAATGACGGAAAAAAAGTACCAACATGGCTATGTTGAGAAGATAATACTTGACAAAAAAATAGAAAAAAGACATCAATGGTAATTCATTAGAAATTAAACACCTTACAGACTTATATTAGTTTTGATTTTTCTTTGTGGATAACGTATGTTATTACTGAATGAGGAGGGAAAAATTAGTGGTGGTAGAGGTATACCCTCAAACACTTACTTAACATAAGTATATTATGTTATTTCACAAGGTTTGGTGAACTCCGGGTAAAGAAGGAATTTGTTAAACCTCGAGCAACTACATATAATTGTTGATGAGAATGTTGGGATCAGTATATCTTATGAACCTACAAGTGTTCATGAAGTAAGTGTATTTTTGTCCATCTTTTAAATTTCTCTATGATTAAGTAACTTGCATACACTTTGTTTTCCACGTCACCCTCAACTATTATTATGAGAATCAATTTTGTGTGTGCAGCCTTCCAAGGAAGATGACGAGACCTCTCGTCAACCAAATGATGTTATGCAAATCCCATCACAAGAAAAAAAGTAATATAATAAAATTTAAGTTTTAACTACATTCTGTTATGTTATGCTTGTAGTGAGTTCTCAAGATGTTGTTTGTGCATCTTGCTGATGAAGATGTTGAGACTTCGCATTAACAAAATGATATTCCACAAGCAAAATGGAAAAAGGTACACACTACTTATCCCAGTTACGAGAATTGTCCCCCATTGGACTTAGCGCTTCACCTAACTGTGAAATGACTTTCACATAGGATTGCATAATTGAACAATCACTACTAGTGCTTACATGGATACTACTACCAGTGTAAAATGTAAAATAATATAATAAAGTAGATAGAAACCTAGGTGAAAAAATTCTTTATGAGTAACCTCTGGAGTGACTGCAACATGTTTTTAAATAGAAAACTACTTTCATGCTAGCACTAAGAACAAATTACTCATACGTTTAGACTAGTATGATGATGTTTCTGATTAAAAAAATCTTTTTTTATGCAGATGGAGTGATATCTTTTTCTCTCAACTTAGCTTCGCAGATGGAAGGAAGTAGAGAGCTGGTGACAAGATGTTACCAAATACAGTTGCATTTGACTATTTCATCTAGTTTCTTCATCTTTGAGAACATTGTTGTTAGTTTCTTGTGTGTTTTTTGTTACAATATTTTACTAGATCATATGCTTGTTGGTGTTTCTTCATAGTTTGGTGTTACATATATTGCATAGTTTTGAGATTATAAGTGTTTCATAAGAGTCCTTCTAATAAGTAAATTTCAGGAGCAATTAACTAGTAGGTGTAGGTGTATATCTGAAAGATCTTTTCTTAAATAAATCTAATGTTTATGAGTTGAAATGGTCTCCATCGGAAACTCAATTGTTGTAAATTTGTAGGATTATGTGATGATCTATGCACTATCTATAAGGAAGACTTCGTTTCAAGAAAACTCAAGATGGCTTCCTCACAGGAAGAGAAGGATCATGCAGAACCCAGTGATAACTATTCCCCTCCACCTAGAAATGATGTTGGGATTGAAATTGAAAGACTAAGTGATAATCAAGAATTTGGATGCACTGATTTGTTGTTTGAAATTTCACCTTCACCAAATATATTTGTTTCCTCTCCACCAATGTCAACGGCTTCCCCAAGCCATAGAGATGATTTCACTATGGATACTAATGCAGGATTTGAGTTTTCTTGATCAAGAAGACAGGACTCCTATTAGTGAGCAAGGGGTATCTAAGGAGTGAAATCATCTCTACGGTTTGGGGAAATCGTTGACATTGGTGGAGAGGAAATGAACATATTTGGTTAAGGTAAAATTTCAGACAACAAATCGGTGCATCCAAATTCTTGTTTATCACGTAGTCTTTCAATTTCAATCCCAACATCATTTCCAGGTGGAGGGGAATAGTTATCACTGGGTTCCGCATTATCCTCTTCTTCCTGTGAGGAAGCCATCTTGAGTTTTGTTGAAACGAAGTCTTCCTTATAGCGGTTGCAAAGATCATCACATAATCCTACAAATTTACAACAGCTGAGTTTCTGATGGAGACCATTTCAACTCATAAACATTAGATTTATTTTTTTTAAATCTCTTTCAGAAACCGAACCAAATAAATTCTCACAAAGATCTTCAACAAGGTTTAACAATCCCTTAACGTGTTGAAAGAATTGAAGAATGACTTCTCCACCTTATCTCAACTATTGTCCTCTCATTTGGTGTCTATCAAATAGTTGGAAACTCAAATGTGCCAGATCGTCACTTATATCACTCAAAGGAAAAATGGAACGTAGCCTAGTGACACCATCTCGAATCCCAAATATGAATAATTAGGAAATGAGAACAATGTTGTGCCACGTTATTAAATAAGACGCTTTTTGGGAGGCACCCCAATTCTTTATTGTTATTTATTACTTTAAAAACGTGTATTGTGAGTGAATGTTGAAAAGAAGTCAAAATGTTGTGAGGGGAACAATAGGCGATGACAAAAGCATAACGGCGATTCACTGAAGGTGTAGTGCTGACTCATTCTTGTCCGCCTTTTGACCTAGAAAATCTTTTAAAAATATACTGTCAATTTAGGCGATCTGAGCTCCGAAAGGCGATTCGCTGAAGTACACTATGTGAATTTCATTATGTCCGTTGTATCAGCCTTCTTGTTTTGTTTTTGTTCAGGCGTCTTTGGCGAGCTTCACCTCCCTTTTGCGGTCCACCGAATACTATCAACGACGTTAGTCATTACCACCGAATGTGCCTGGTATAAAAAGACCAAAGGTCTTTTCCTTTTCAAAAAGGAAAATGCTTTTATATCTCTTAGCTCTTTTCCACCTTTTAACTTGCAATAGCATATTCAAGTGTTAGTGTCTTTATTATGTGATTATCGAGTGCGTGGAATGCATAATTTGTCTTGATTAGTCGACCCTAAATCCTTACCTCCCTCGTTTTTGCATTTTTCTTCTCTTTTAGGTTGATGTTCCACTTCTATTTTGTGATTTGAGCTTAAAAGTGTGTTTTGTGTATGGGATTAAGGCCATTTGATTGTTGTTGTTAAGTAATTTTGTTGGGTACTGGTATATAGTTGATATTGAACGATGCCCATGTATTAGATAGTTGAAATTGTGGGTAAATTGTTAAAATTAATGTGTTGATTATTTATTGAAATTGAATGATGAATATTGCTAGGTCTGATTTAAATTTTATATGGGTAAAGTTTGATTAGCCTAATGTTTACCCAGTTGCATGATTTTTCCAAATGATAGATTGAGTGACGACTTTCATAAGGGCAAATCATCCATTAGAGCAATGCTTTGTGATATTTGGGAGAAATCTTAGTACCCATGGGGGATAAGCATGTGGGTAGATTTTAAAATTGAGGGGGAACTATATATTATTGTGTATGTTGGTTCAATCTGTGAAAATAGGCATTGATCTGAACGCTACTTGTTCGGCAAGCTTGTCTTAGCTTTCCAAGGTTGTTAGGCGAATCGCTAAGTAAGCTCCATCTTTCCTTCTTGAGAGAATATGTGACCTAGGGTATTATTTCATTTGGCAAACTTGTCTTAGTTCACCGAACCCACTAGGTGAATAGCCAAGTGGGAGTAGACATCACCCTTTATGCTTGTTTCTTTTCATTTTGCATTGTCAGTTTTGGCAGACTTGTCTTAGCCTGACAAAACCAACTCGGTGATTGAGTTGGTATTGACCCCGCCCATTATGCATGATTTCTTAGATTTTTTGGTACATTCTGATTCAGCAAGCTCACCAAAGCTCGCTCAGCCTATTAGGCAGACCACCGTCCCATTAAGGGAGCCTCAGAACTATTGTTGAACTGTGTTTCCAATTGAGTTTGATTTCAACTAATATTCACCAATTCTATGTTTGTAAATGATGGATTTTCCAGGAAATGAGTAAAGCACTTGGAAAAAGAGCATTGACCTCTAGCTCAGAGCATGGCAATCCTCCTCTTCCAAAGAGGCAATAGGGGATAGTATTTAACGAGCCATTTAAGGCTCTCATCTTGGGCATATTTATATGCCTAACTCTTGTGAATTACCTATCTTTAACATAAGTTTTATGACATTCACTAATCTAACTAGCATGTTTTGGCTGAGGATTGCGATGATTGCATACTAATATACATGATTATCAATTTTGCAGGATTCCTAAGGGAAGTGATTGACGCCAACATAAACGGGTGACGCGGCGCCCACGCATCACTAGCGCAACAAGGGAGCGACGCGCCAGGCCTAGTTTGACTAAAGCCTGTTTTTCGACCACTGGCAGCGCGGCGCGCCAGCCTGCCAGACGCGATTAGGGCATGATGCCCCATAGCTTTGCGTACGTTTGAGTGAAATTTGATTTAAAAGGAGTCCTTGTTGAAGTAGATCTAGACTCTAATTTTCCAAAATATTACAAATAGACCCTTAGGGCTACATTGTTAGGGTTCGACTTTTTTATTGGTGCGCAAGAGCAAGTTTCATCGTTTGTAATGGGGTTCGATCTTCCATAGATCCATTTTGTGATCCACGCGACTCAGACAAGAATCCGCTTTTCTTTTCATTAATGAAACCCGCCAGTTATTATTATTATGAACTCAAATAAAAGGACAAAAAAATTTTATTTAGAAGGCTTGTTCAGAACATCCTGAAAGATTCTCTTGAAAAGCTTGACTTGCAAGCGGAGAATGACGAGTCTCACCCACTTTTTGGGCCGGCTTCGTGATTTTATGCTTGGAAAAGTAACTCTTCTATTTTCTCGAAATCGCATGAACAATTGTATTTTGTGGTTTTCTAATAGTATGAGTGGCTAAACGCCTTTGTTCTAGGGTTGTAGCTACGAATCAAATGTTAAATATTTAAGGTTTATGACTTAATTATTGGTTGTCATTATAAGTTACTTATATATTCTTGTTTTAGTATTTTATGCTTGATCACCATAAGATAAACCTATTGTCTAATCTTAAAATCAATAGAGGAGGGGTTAGATAGACCAGAGAATATAGAGAGCTCGATCGACCCATTTAGTTGAGGTGATTTGTGTTCAGGAGTGATGCCCGGATGAACAACTTGCTTGGTTACGAAATAGGATGAAAGATAAATACTCGCCAATTAGGCTTGTTTATCCCCGCTCAACGATGTAGTTAGATAGCTAACTAGAGTAGGCGACTAAAGGTTTGATACCCGACTCATACGATTAACCCTGCAAACCAGTAACTTGACAACTAAAATTAGTTCTAAGCCGAGAATATGATACATGAGATTCATTGAATGCTACAACCCTGGAATTGTCTTTTACTTGCTTGAAACATCATCTTAAATTAGTTCACAGTTAGTTACTTTTATTTGTTTCATAAATAGTAGTAGTAGTCAACAATCATCACCATTTCTGAAAACGGTTACTTTTATTTTATTTGTAGAATTAAGTGTTAAATATAATTCGATCATAAGTCCCTTGGGAATGATAACTCGTTTCGTTAAGAATATATATTACTTGAGCGACCATGTACACTTGCGTGTATATTGGGGAGCAACAAGTTTTTAGCCTCGTTGCCGGGGACTTAGAAATTGATTTATATCCTATCTTCTTAAGTCTACAATTAGAATATTCAGGTGTTAATTACTTGCTCGTAGCTTGTTTATTGCAGGCAGTGGACTCACAAGTCTGGCTCGGAAAAGAGAACTTGTCGAACCAGACAGCGAACCCAAAAGAGCTTTACACCGATGTAGGAAAATGGCTAATCAAGGTAGTCATGGAGAATTGGGTTTAGGTCTTCGTGGAGACAATGAGGATAATAGCCAAGACAACGTGAACAACTAAAAGAACTTGAATAACCAAGAGGTACCCCTGTCGTACCAGCAAGACCAGTCCGTGATGTGGTAGTCCCACTCACAGCCAATGTGGCGTCTAGCATTAGGAAACCTCCACCGGGGGGTAGATTTGAACTAAAACAGGGCATGGTAAAATTCATCCATGCTAGTGGGTAATTCACCGGTCTCCCCCACGAGGATCCCCAAATCCACCTTAGGAACTTTATAGAGATTAGTGATACATACATCCCAAATGGAGTCTCATCGGACTATGTGAGTCTGATGTTGTTCCCTTACTCATTGTTAGGAGCCTCAAGGCGTTGGTTAGATTTTGAGCCACCAAACTCCATCACTACCTGGGAATTATCTTGCAAAGAAGTTCTTGAGTCGATTCTTTCCATACAAGAAAACCGCACGGCTGAGCAGTGAGATATTAAGTTTTAAGCAAAACCATGGGGAGGACATGTACCAAGCATTGGCTCGTTTTAAACAAATGTTGAATTCTTGCCCTCACCACATGCAATCTAATGAGGTACTTGCTCACACTTTCTTTGAGGGTTTAGATTATAATGCACGTGTACTTCTTAATAGTGCAGCAGGTGGACAAGCCTTAGCAAAAACCTGTGAAGAGTTATTCGACCTAATCGATAGACTCTCAGAAGGAAACCCACGGTATGAGGGGGAAATGCCTAGAACCACAACCCAAAGGGCAATGGGAATCTTAGATGTAGATCAAGCCACCGCCATAAATGCCAAACTTGATGCAATGCAACATAATATAGCCATACATTTCAAAAAGATGTCCTAAAACCAAGCACAGGTTAACATGGTACAACAGGCATCCAATTGGTGTGGGTTATGTGGTAGTGGAGCTCTTGAAACCGAGCAATGTGAGGCAAACCAAGATTCCGTAAACTATGTGGGTAATGCGCAAAGGGGTGGAGGTCAGCAAAATTATGGTAATACCTACAACTCTAGTTGGAGAAACCATCCTAACTTCTCATGGGGTGGGAAGAAAAACCAAAATCAGGCGCAAGGGGGTAACCAATACCGTTCTCAACGGGCTGGGCAACAATACCAAAATCCTAACCAAGGCGCAAATCTGAATGCACCAAAAGGGGGATGACCAATGAGGAGTTACTCCAAAAGCTCATGGTTGAACTAGGGACAAAGATCAATGCTAGGATAGATAAGTAGGATGAGAACATCAGAAACATCCAAATGTCCCAAATGAGTTTAAAGAAACAAGTTGCGCAAGTAGCCAATTATCTGAACTTGTGTCCCCAAGGTGGGCTGCCCGATGATACTAAACCTAACCCCAAGCAAATGAATGTGGTAAGTACTAGAAGTGGGTTACAACTAGAGGAACTAGCTCCGAAGAAGAGAGATGTTGAGATAGGTACTAAAGAAAAGAAAGTGGAAGAGGTAGTAAAGAGCTCCAATATTGAGAAACCCATTCCTCAAAATAAACCAACCCTCCCCCCCCCCCCCCGTTTCCATAAAAGCTTAGAAATCAGAATGAGAATGAATGTTTCAGTAAGTTTCTCTCTCTCCTTAAACAGGTTCACATTAATCTGCCTTTGGTTGACATTTTGCAGGGTATCCTAAAGTATGCTAAATACGTGAAGGAGATAGTGGCTAACAAGAAGAGGCTCACGAAGTTTGAAACTATAGAACTTACTAAAGAGTGCAGCTCCATAATCAAAAATAGACTGCCCAAAAAGATAAAAGATCTGGGTATTTTTACTGTGCAGATTACAATTGGGCAAAGTGTTCATTCCCGGGGGTTGTGTGATTTGGGGGCAAGTATAAATCTTATGCCCATGTCCTTGTGTCAAAAGTTTAGGTTGGGTAGTCCAAAACAAACCAGTGTCATTCTCTAACTCATTGATAGATCCATTCCTAGGCCAGAGGGGGTGGTTGAAGATGTGTTAGTTCAAGTACGTTCCTTGATTTTTCTGGTGGATTTTGTGGTCTTAGATTTTGAACCCGATTCTGAAGATCCATTCATTTTGGGACGTTCGATCTTGGCCACGGGTAGGGCATTGATTGATGTAGCAGCTGGGCAATTAACTATAAGGGCACATGATAAGGTTGAGGTATTTGATGTTTACCGCGCTTTAAAATTACCTTCTATCTATGAAGAGTTGTCTGCTATTACGGTGGTAGATCACATAGTAGAATCGCAGTTAGTTGTGCCCGAAGATCCTTTAGAAAGAGTGTTAGTAGGCCATGAGGTGGATGGAGATACTGAGGCCCAAGAGATAGATACATGTTTGAATCTAGCACTCGTGGACACTCACAAGTATAGAGTGGAGCCATTAGATCGTGACTTAGGGCCTCCACCCAAACCCTCAATCAAAAAAGCTCCCAAGTAGGAATTGATAACAAAGCCTTCTCACCTAAGGTATGCTTATTTGGGTACTAACGAAACTTTGCCTATTATACTTTCTACAGAGTTGTCTAAAATACAGGTTGAGGCGACATTGAGGATCTTAAAGCGAAGAAAGAAAGAAATTGGATGGCAAATAGATGATATTCATGGGATTAGTCCGGCGTTATGTATGCACAGAATCTACATAGAATATGATCACAACATCAACGTAGGCTAAATCCTTTTATGAAAGAAGTGGTGAGAAAGAAAGTAATAAAATGGCTAGATGTTTGAATTGTGTACCCGATCTCTGATAGTAAGTGGCTAAGTCTGGTACAATGTGTTCCCAAGAAGGGAGGTATGACAGTGGTAAGGAATGAAAAGAATAAGTTGATTCCTACTAGAATATTGACCGGATGAAGAATTTGTATGGATTACCGGAAAAGAAATAATGCCACCCAAAAAGATCATTATCCGGCTCCCTTCATTGATCAGATGATTGACCGACTAGCAGGGCAAGAGTGCTATTATTTCTTAGATGGGTATTCCGGGTACAACCAGATCCTAATTGCACTTGAGGATCAGGAAAAGGCCACATTCACTTGTCCTTATGGTATCTATGCTTTCAAATGCATGCCATTCAAACTTTTCAATGCACTGGTGACTTTTCAAAGGTATATGATGACCATTTTTCATAATATGGTGGAAAACTTTGTAGAGGTGTTCATGGATGATTTTTCCGTCTTCGGGAAGCCTTTAGAGGTATGTCTATGGAATCTTGATAAGGTTCTTGCTAGGTGTGAGGACACTAACTTAGTGCTAAACTGGGAAAAATGTCATTTTTTGGTTATAGAGGGGATAGTGTTGGGACATAAGGTGTCTAAGTCGGGTTTAGAGGTTGATAAAGCCAAGGTTGAAGTTATTGAAAAATTGCCCCCTCCCATTTTTGTAAAACGGGTGCGAAGTTTGGTCATGCAGGTTTTTACCGGAGAGTCATCAAGGATTTCTCAGAGATTGCAAAACCTTTGTGCAGTCTTTTGGAGAAGGAGGTGAAATTTGATTTTGATGAGATGTACTTGAAAGCTTTTGAGATGTTGAAGATAAACTTAATTGAGGCTCCCATCTTAATTGCTCCTAATTGGGAAGTATCATTTGAACTCATGTGTGATGCAAGCGACGTAGTAGTGGGTGTAGTGTTGGGACAAAGAAAAGATAAAGTGTTCCACTCGATCTATTTTGCAAGCAAGACCCTGGATTCTGCACAAGCTAATTACAAAGTGACTGAGAAAGAGATGCTAGCTCTAGTTTTTGCCTTCAATAAGTTCATATCGTATTTGGTAGGTACTAAGGTGATTGTTTGTACTGACCATGCAGCTATTAGGTACCTATTCAACAAGAACGAGGCTAAACCAAGGCTGATTCAGTAGATATTACTTCTCCAAGAATTTAACCTTGAGATTAAGGATAGAAAAGGCACTAAAAATCAAATAGTTGATCACTTGTCTAGGTTGGAGGATTTTTCCCATGTGCATGAAGGTGAACAAATCCGAGAAGAGTATCTGGATGAACAGTTAATGGTACTAGATATCCCTCTAGTGCCTTGGTATGCAGATATTGTGAATTTGATAGTAAGTGGAGATTACCCTCCAGGTGAAACCACCCAACAAAGAAAAAGCTCAATCATGATGCTAAGTTCTATATCTCGGATGAACCGTTCTTGTTCAAGCAAGGTGTGGATTGAATGTGGATCGGGTGGTGAGAAGATGCATTCCGGAGTCTGAGGTTCAAAAAGTGCTCGAAAGTTGTCATGCTAGCCCATATGGAGGACACCATGAAGGAGAGTGCACGACGCACAAGGTACTACAATCTGATTTATTTTGGCCCTCGTTATTTAAAGATTCTATTGCCTTTGTGAAGGGTTGTGATAAATGCCAAAGGTTGGGTACTATTTCAAGAAGACATGAGATGCCACTAAGTAACATTTTGGAGGTGGAAATTTTTTATGCGTGCAGTATTGACTTCATGGGTCCCTTCCCGCAATCTAGTGGAAACCAATACATTCTTGTGGCTGTGGATTATGTGAGTAAATGGGTTGAGGCTGCCACTCTTCCTTCAAATGATGCAAGGGTGGTGATTAAGTTCATCAAGAAGCACATCTTCACTCGCTTTGGCAATCCAAGGGTAATCATAAGTTATGGAGGTAAGCCTTTCATTAACCATCTAGTGAAAAATCTTCTTGCTAAGTATGGTATTCGCCATAAGGTTGCTACAGCTTACCATCCTCAAACGAGTGGCCAAGTGGAAGTTTCAAATAGAGAGGTGAAGCAAATTTTGCAGAAAACACTGAATGCGCAGAGGAAGGATTGGTCTAAGATGTTAGATGATGTGTTGTGGGCGTATAGGACTGCTTATAGGACACTCACATAGTGTTTGATAAAGCATGTCATCTTCTGGCAAAATTAGAACACCAAGCTTATTGGGCGATTAAGAAGTTGAATTTGAACCCCGAGCTAGCTGGTAGGACAAGAGTGAATCAACTACATGAACTTGAGGAGTTCAGGCTCCATGTGTATGATAATTCCAAGCTCTATAAAGAAAAGACAAAAAGGTGACATGACAAGAACATCGTTCGTCGTACTATCACTCCGGGAGAAAAGATACTACTCATTAACTCTAGATTAAGGTTATTCCCTAGAAAACTGAGGTCTAAATGGAGTGGTCCCTTCGAAGTGGTAGGGATGACACAACATGGTATCGTGGAACTTAAAGGTGCACAGGGCCCAATGTTCTTGGTGAACGGGCAAAGAGTTAAGCAGTATTTTGGGGAAGATGTAGATCATGATCTGGAGGCTCTTGAGCTAAATGATGAATTGATCCAAGCTGAGTCGTGCTAAATCAAGTGCTACACGGGAGGCAACCCGTGAACAATATGTAATAGGTAGTTAGTTTTGCTTAATTTTGAATTTTTATCTTAGTTTCAAATTTCTCAAGTAGAATTCTTATTTTTAGCGTGTTATAGTAGGACTTTAGAGGAGTTGATTTTCTTTGTAATAGTTAGGAAATAGTAAGAAAAAAATACAAAAAAAGAGGAGTCGTGCCACGATAAAAACTAAGGTGATGGGTGGGAGGGAACCCACCATTATTATGTCACGTTATTTGGTTGATGCATAGGTCATTGGAGGAGAAACCACATGAAAAGAGAACCAAGGCGTTGAAATTTGGGTTTCGGCACAGGACGGGAGGGTCGTGCTAAGGGCTAATGTTCAGAGGACCATTTTTGGCGCACTGGAAGCGCAACGTGCCTCAAACGCACCAAGGCCAATGACAAATGCCGATAATAGGTGCGAGAAGGGCTCACCACGCTAAGCCCAGAAGTTCTGCGACCCATTTCTGGCGTACTGGAAGCGCGCCGCGCCAAGGACACGAGCGCAACATGGGCACACCGCACCAAGGTCAAGCGGACTGCGACCCATTCAGGCGCACTGGCAGGGTGGCGCCCCACTATTGCGCTAACTATTCCCTAAATCCGAAATTGAATAGTATTTTTATTCCAAGGGACCCACACCCAAAACCCACTTCACTCTTTCCCCATTCTTTCTCTCTTTAACCGTCTCTCTCCTCCAAATTCTCTCCAAATTCCAATTTTTTTCTTCTTCTTCTTCAGCCACATTCTTCCCCAAAACCCCAAATTCCTCCATTAATCCTTACCAAAACCTTCTTCCCTTACCTTTTCCTCAACTTTCATCCACTAACACCCACAAAAATCCATCAAATTTTTAAAGCCCACCCACTCCACTGGTAGAGCTGTCAAAATGGACTGGCCCAACCCAACCCAACCCTAACGGGCTAGAGAATTAAATGGGTTGGGATGGGCTGGCCCTTTTAAAAGGCTTATAAAATAGCAGCCCAACCCAGCCCTAAGAAGGCCACGGGTTGGGACGGGTTGGCCCTTCAACCAAAAAATGAACAATATTACTCTCTTTGAAATAGTATCAAACGTTGACGTTTATGAACACGACATCAATACATACAAATTTTCATTTATGAATCACACACTTCGGTGAATACTTACAAAAATACATTTATGAATCACACACTTCGGTGAATACATACAAAAGTACATAATAGTCAACATTCGATTTAGCCGAAAAATGTTGATCATTCCACCATTCTTCCCACAAAAAACTAGCTAGTTTAAAGGACTTGATTTTTTTATTTTTAAAAATATTAATTGATAAAAACTTTACAAATAAAACACTAGTAAAAATAGATATAAAAAATATTTTTAAATATTCATAGACCAAGGGCTGGCCTCTGAGGCTTGCAGGTTGGGCCTACGAGGCTAGTAGGATAAATGAGGTTGGCCTAAAAAACCTCATTCCTAAATGGGCCAAAAAAATTAGGCCCAACCCCAATTAATTTAAGAGTTGGGTTGGGCCGACCTAGTGGGCCAAGCCCATTTTGACAGCTCTACCCACTGCCTACCCGACCCCTAACTCTCTTCTTCCCTAAATCTTTTTCTTTTCTTCCATTCTTGGGTGTAAAAATGGCTCCTAAGGGTAAAAATGTTGCTAGTAGTTCGGGTACTAAGAGGAGTAGGAAAGGAGCGACTGTCGGAAGTTCTAGTGGGGAAACCACCAATTTACAGCCTCAAAAATTTGGAAAGCAAGCTTTAATGCACTATGGGGAGGATTGGTACACTTGTCAACAAGAATCTAAGTACCTGGGTGATAAGTAAGTAGATGAGGGGAGATTGCTGCAAGAATATCCACACATTCACACCCAAATCCATGCTTTGGGTCTCCAATATGTCTTCGTTAACCAAGGTGAGTGCAATTTAAGCTTAGTGCATGAATTTTATTCGAATTGGAATACCAATTCTGTTGAGTTGAACCAAGGACTAATTAGATAGTCGGGTGAGATTCATTGTGGAAGCATTGAATGAATTTTTGGGTACACAGAATTGTGACAATTCTGAGTTTCTGGCTATGATTAAGCGAACCCCTTCTCGTGATATTAGGCATACTTTTTGTGGGGTGAATTCTGTTGCGCGGTGGGATAGAGTGTGAGACACTGATCATCATTTGACTCTCCATTATGGCCACTTGAATTTGGATGCTCGTATTTCGTTAAAAATTATGTGTAGCACCTTACTACCGTGCAAACATACGACTAATGTTACTAGGGAGAGAGTTGTGTTAGTCTATCGTCTGATGAACGGGCTACTGGTGAATGTTGGGGCTATTTTGAAGCAAAACATGCTTAAGTTTAGGACCAATAAGAGATGGCATTTCTATTATAGGAGCATCAGTACCTACGGGTGTTATTGATTGTGGAAGAGGTTCATGAAGTGTACCCCTCATCTAGTGTGCCACTTGGTTGATGTCACACGCACTTAAGCGCATGATCCATCCCAAGGGCCCGTGTTGACTGTTGTTGATAGGCAAGCTTGTGATGATAGTAGGATAGGTCATATGTTTGGAATGGCAGAGCTATAACTGCAGATAGGTGGTCATCCGGTGACTGAGGATGAAATAGCGACACTAGCGGAGCGTTACCCCTTGACGGATAGTGCAATGTACATGTGTCGGATGGGCCCGGCTTTCCAAGAACCCATTGATGATGATGATGCCACTGCTGATGAGGAGGATGGCTCGGTGAAGGATGAGTCAGATGATACTGGCCCCGGAGATGATGATACTGATGCGGGCGATGGATATGGTACTGCAGCCTTGATGGCTATGGATTTTTCCACCAATATGGCAACCCGCTGATTTGAAGCACGTAGCCAAGAGGTCGACAAGGAGTTCTCTTTTACCTTTTCATTTTGTTTTATTTTTTACACTTGAGGACATTGTTTTGTTTAAGTGTGGAGTGGAAGTTGAACTTCATGGTACATAGTTTACTACTTTATCGAGTCCTTTTAATTTTTAGAAGGGTTTCTCGCACTTTGTTTTTGGTTATTTTCCCGAGGATAGTCCCATTGAATCGACTAGGAATAGTTTGTTTAGTTTTGTTGCGTCTTAGAGTCATTATAGGAGTGACAGTTCCTGATGATGGATGGATGATGATCGTCTTAAGGGAATATTAGTCACTAGGAGTAGAACATCTGAAACCGAACTCTTTGGCACTTTGAAACCTTGTCTTGATAGTTGGCTTGACGTCATGGGTGGTAAAACTTTGTTTGCAATATTAAAATGGTGACCTTGAAAACAAACATAATCTCTTTGTCTTGACTCTAAATGGAAAATAAAGAATATGGGCTTAATTGTGTGGAAACACCATAATGCATTTTATGTGAGCATGCTACAAGTGTTGGGTCCTTATGTGTGTTGTGATGCCATGTGTGGAGAGTATTTGTTTAGTTTTTGTATTGAATAACATCTAGAACTTGCCCCAAGTGTGCTTAAGGTGTAACTTGTGTGATTTATGGAATATGATTGAGGCGTTTCTTTGAATAGTCAAGTTTGAATCTTCTTTGTGTGCCTCCAAATAAAATATCCCTAGCTTAGCCCCATTGAGCCTTGTCGCCTTGATTTTGTTTTGGACCACTTAATTGAGCTGAATCCCTTTTATTGATACCATTAGTTTTGATTCCAAAGTAATCCTTAATGCACTATGTTGAGTTGAACGAAAAAATGATAACTATGGTTAAAATGGATAGGGTGGAAATGCTTGGTTTTGTGGAGAAGAAAGAGAAGAGGTAAACGAATGATAATAAGTTCCTAAATTTTGTAATTGGCCCTGGTCCCTTGGGACATTGTGCACTTCGGCTAAGGCTAAAAGCCTAAGTTGAAAGTGGCTAATTCGAAAAAAAAAAAAACTTAATAATGGCCCTGGTCCTTACAAGGAAAACGTGCACCTTAACTAGAGTAAAATCGATAAGTTGAGGGTGGCTATTGTTAAGTGTGAAAAAAAAATGAGAGAAAAAGGGGTGTGTACAAAAAGAAGGGCATAAGTGAAAGTGAAGGCAAGGTGTTAAGTTCAATTGGAAAAATATAAAGGGGAATCAAAGGGAAAGAAAAAGTTGTGAATGTTAGAAAGAAAAGCAAAACATGTGCATTAGGGAGGATGAGTCACTAATTTTACCCAAATGTATCCTCCCTTACCTAAAGCCGACATTACAAACCGAATGAAAGTCCTCTTGATTCTATGAGTAACACTTTGTGAAAACTAAAGTACATTAATGGCAAGCTTATGGCATGTTAGGATATGCGAAAACTTCATTTGTGAGTGTGAGAGTGAATTTTATAAAAGAGAGCCTTATGATTGAAATACAATGTTTTGGTGTGAAAGAAAGGTTATACTTAAATTGGTGAGGGCATTCATGAAACATGTTTGGTGCTTACACTTGTTTGGTGTGTCTCTATGTTATTGCATTAGCCCAGAATTATTGGAGAAGATTCATTCATCGAGGTTGTGAATTGTTGATTGGTAGACTATAAGGAAGAGTGGAAATTATTGCGTGTAGTGTGTGCCACATGATCATGATTAAAAAATTTTGGTCGATTGTAAAACGAGGTGAAGGAGGCCGAAAGGTTAAGAATGTGATTTGATAATATAGAGTTTGTTTGAGGACTAACAAATGTTTAAGTGTGAGGTAGTGATCTTGGGCATATTTATATGCCCAACTCTTGTAAATTACCCATCTTTAACGTAAATTTTAGGACATTCACTAATCTAACTAGCATGTTTTGGTTGAACATGCGATGATTGCATACTAATATACATGATTAGCAATTTTGCAGGATTCCTAAGGGAAGTGATTGACGCCAAGAGAAAAGGGTGGAGCGGCGCCCCAGCATCACCGGTGCAACAAATGTGTGATGCGCCAGGCCCAGTTTGACTGAAGCATGTTATTGGCGCACCGGCAACGCGGCTTTCCAGCATGCCAGGCGCGATCTAGGCGCGATGCCCATAGCTTTACGGACGTTTGAGAGAAATTTGATTTAAAAAGGAGTCCTTGTTGAAGTAGATCTAGACTCTAATTTTTCCAAAATATTAAAATAGACCCTTAGGGCTACATTGTTAGGGTTCGACTTTTTTATTGGTGTGCAAGAGCAAGTTTCATCATTTGTAATAGGTTTTGATCTTCTAAATCTCCTATTTTCTGGAAATCACATGAACAATTGTATTTTGTGGTTTTCTAATAGTATGAGTGGCTAAACGCCTTTGTTCTGGGCTGTAACTACGAATCAAATGTTGAATATTTAAGGTTTATGAATTAATTAATGGTTGTCATTATAAGTTACTTCTATATTCTTGTTTTAGTATTTTATGCTTGATCACCATAAGATAAATCTATTGTCTAATCTTAAAATCGAGAGAGGAGGGGTTACATAGACCAGAGAATATAGAGAGCTCGATCGACCCATTTAGTTGAGGTGATTTGTGTTCAGGAGTGACGCCCGGACGAACAACTTGCTTGGTTACGAAATAGGATGAAATATAAATGCTCGCCAGCTAGGCTTGTTTATCCTCACTCAACAATGTAGTTAGGCAGCTAACTGGAGTAAGTGACTAGATGTTTGATACCCGACTCATACAATTTACCATGTAAACCAGTAACTTGACAACTAAAATTAGTTTTAAGCCAAAAATATGATACATGAGATTCATTGCATGCTGCAGCCTTGGAATTGTCTTTTACTTGTTTGGAACATCATCTTAAAGTCGTTAACAATTAGTTACTTTTATTTATTGCATAGTTAGTAGTAGTAGTAAACAATCATCATCATTTCTGAAAATGATTACTTTTATTTTATTTGTAGAATTAAGTGTTAAATATAAGTCTATCATAAGTCCCTTGGGAACAATAACTCGTTTCGTTAAGAATCTATATTACTTGAGCAACCACGTACACTTGCGTGTATACTGGGGAGTAGCGGGCTCCTAGGCAACAATTTCCCCCACTCTCTCCTATGTGTGTGGGTAAGAGACCGAGGAAACATATATCCACAAAAGGGATGGATACCAGATACAAATTGTAATCACCTCCTCTAGATCCACCCCCTTCCTCTCATAATCTCCCGATAATAGGTCTAAGAGCCCTTAATAAGCTCAAGGATGATGGAGAACAGACAATTCTTGAGGAGCGAAGACTCTCCACTTATAAAGTAATGAGTGATTACCCAGCCAAATAGGACACTATTAAGTTCTACCAGTTTAAAGAGTTTGCAAGACTCAGATAGCCCTATGTGCCAAAATGGGACAGAGAATTCCATGAGTCCTATAGAATGTCCCTACCTAATAAGAGAAAAGGCGCAAACCTGAAGCCCTAATAGGAAGTGGAGGTCTATGGCAAGAAGTACAATACAATTCAGTGCAATAACAATATTCTTGGCACCAAAAGCAACAAAACAAACAGATACAATCTTTGGATGAAACTTGAATTGGATGCCTTCAAGGCGTGGTTGGCACCTCTTATTTCAGACACCTTTTCCCCATGTGTAACATCCCGTATGCTAGAAAGACCTAATTGCAGAAAATTAGAGGTTGCAGGTGCCAGTAATGGGGACCACCCACGGACCGTAGGGTGACCCATGGACCATAGGTGGGGTCCATCGTTGGCCATTTCCAGCCCCTTCCCAGAAACCCAGAAAATTTCAACCAAGGGTCGACCCACGCCAAGACCCACGTCTCGTAGGTGGGACCACAGTTCGTGATCTAGGGCTGTGGTTCATACACCCATCTTTCAGCTCTCTGAAGCCAAACAATGGTTGACTAGAATGGACTGTCGGTCCATCCACGGTCCATCGATTGGCCCCGACAGCTTTTAAGTCAGGGGTCGTTTGGTTTTTTCCTTATGCGTTGGGCACCTAAACTACGTCGTTTTTGTCAGTTTTAGCCTAGTAACTAAATCAGAACTTTCCCTAACAAATTTATTCTCCCAAAAATTGATCAAACCTAGGAAAAGGAGAAGATACAGTCGACAAACCCTCTCCAAAAACGCAATAAGGTTTCCTCCAGTTCCAGTCCCAAAATTGAAAGATTTCTCCATGAAATTTGTCACCAGGTATATGGGGTTTCACTAGTGGGTTCCTTTCACCCATTAGGTCCCTAGAATTCAGTCAGATTCTTGAATCCTTTCATTATGTTTAGGCTTAGGGTTTCTAGAACTTCAAATTATTATTGTTATTTAGCTGTTAGATTAATCCTTATTAGAATATTATGTTTTCATAACTATGTTGCTCAATTCTTGCATGAAACTCAGAATCCTAGTTGTGTAGATTCTTTTAGTTCATGAATTACACTTGTTAGGTCAGTTTATTCATATATACATGCCCTAGTTAAGAATGTTTCATTATCAGTACATTAATGTTGCATTTTCAATTAGCATTGTTTTGAGCTATTTTGTATTATAGAAATTCAGTTATAATGTGTTACTTACATATTAAGTTGGGAGTAGGCTTAACACCGAGTGGACTAGGGTCAGTCACCATCATAGTCCCAGAACTACGTTCCCCCATAGGTTAAGTCCCCTCTGTGGGTATAATATTTAGTGATCACGCCAGTCTTGCCTTTATACCCCTGGCAAGGTATGTAGGGTCCTCTCGATGGGCGGTATACATCGGACTCCACAAATAGCTCTCATGGCTTTATGTCGGTTAATAGTAGCTCCCACAGTCAGACTCTAGTGCATTGACCAGGTTACTAGTTACAGTTTAGTATTCAGTCTCAGCATGTCATGTACTTGGTCATTGCATTCAGTTAGCTCAGTATTCAGTATATTTTAGTATTTACATTCAGTTCAGATTATATCATTACTCTTTTTGCTTTATTATGTTATGTATATATTTTTCAGCTTTATCATATCCTTCATGCTCAGTACCCTTCAAGTACTGATGCATACTCTGCGCTACATCTTCACGTGATGTAGGTTCAGGTCCTCAGCATTCAGATCACGCATAGATCAGTTCATGATCACCAGTTCAGTAGTATCAGTGGTGAGTCCTCATTCTTCAAGGATGATTGACATGTTTTCTTTTCAGTCTTTCCTTTTCGGTTTTAGTTTTGCTAGAGTTAGCTGGGGTCATGTCCTAGCATCTTTAGTCAGTTAGAGGCTTGTATCAAACGTAGTTAGATTGAGTTTTAGTTGGAGTTTGATCTTTCCCTTGTCTTTTATATATTCAAATAGTATTGGGTATTCCCCATTTCAGTTTATATCATGCTTTAAGCTTCCACATAGTATTTCTCATTTCAATTTATCTTATTTGCTCATGATATGCCAGCAGGGTTAGCTCGGGGTCACTCGTGATCCTATGTCCCTGTTTATGCCAAGGGGGTAGCCTTGGGACGTGACACTATGGATAACTAAAGGGGCAATTATTGAAAAGAATGATCTAAATGTGACAGCCTGATATTGGTTTGGGTTCATAATTAGTAGCAATTTAATGTTGTCCCAGAATAAGTCGATCATCTGAAGGTCATGTTAGCTAAGTGAATAATTGATTGGATAGAAGTTAATGTCGATGTCATCATCAAAGAGGAGATGCTATTGAGCCCGATAGGAGCAGACATCATTGCCATTCCTGGTCTTGATTACACAGTTGTGTGAAAATGTTGGAGTTCCCTTTCAAAGGAAAACTGATGTGTGGATCTCAGAGAAAGATGCCACTACCAAATACCATGCCCATTTTTAATCGTGCTACCTTGACTTATGAGGCCAGCACATCCGCTCCTTCTATGGAGCAGTCAGTTTTATCTCAGCCCCCTACTGTGCCTTCTACTTTTGCTACTACTGATCTTATTGCACCTGCCCCTGCTCCTACTTCTCATCCACCCCCATCGACCAAGGCCATGATCTACCAAATAGGAAATCTTTCCGATCTTCAAATGTGAGGGTAGCGAGGTCGAGGATGAGTTTCCCAAATATTTAGAGACATCTATTGCCAAGGGTATGGCTCTTTTATAATATAAGGTGACCCAATGTGAGGGATTTATTGAGTAACACATGGTGAGGCTGGATAAACTCAATGCTCTATTAGAGGCCCAAGAGAAGGTCTAGGGTAGTTTGGGTGTGTTTGATACAATGAGAAGTGAGATTGATACTTTGAGGGCAGATGTAGACTACCTAAGGACTACAGATATTTCGATGCTTTGGGGCGATGTTTCCCTACCTAATGCTCCTACCTCTATGCCACCGACTATGAGTAGCAGTGAGTCATCTTAGAGTGTACAGCTGAGTAGGGTAGCTGAAAGAGTTGGGTATGTTGTTGCTGATGTTGTTGATGATAAGGATGAGAGGACCAACAATTATTTGGCCAAGGATACTAACGAGGATGAGCTGAGGAGAGAAGAGGATGAGTATAGGATTACAGTGACACTGACAGAGTTGCAGGACACTGAAGAGGTGATAGTCTAGCCTACGTTGAAGAGATCCCTTCAGGAGATCTCCGCAGTTCGGACCAGTGAAGTCTCTTCAGAAACCACCATTCTTCCTAGTGATGTTACGGTGACTGATTCCCCCATGTTGCAACTCCTCTAAAGACTCCTAATGAGAGCACTACACAAGCATAGCCTGTCAGGGGGACCTTTCACTTTTCCTCTCATACTTTTTGATTTCATTTTCGCATTTAGGACACTGTTGTTTACCTTTTGGTGGGGTAAAGGCACTAGTAACAATATTCCCTCTTTATTGTATTTTGGTATTTTGTTATTTTCAATTTTTGGATGATTGTAGTTATTTTGTTTCTTTTCTATTTTAGTGGTTCATTTGGTATTTATCTTTCTTTGCCTCTTTCTCTCAATAACTTGTCGCCCCGTGAGTTTTGTAAATCCTAAAATGCTTGAGTTTTCATTTATAATAATTTGAGGATTTATTTTATTCAATTTCGATGTCTTGAATATTACTCATGAGAAGCATGGTGTAAAGTATTGTGTTGCAAGAAAGAAATCATTGTGGTTGCATATTTGAACAATATTTTCAAATATTTTTTTTGAGTAGCTGCATTTTGATATGAGCCTTGGTCAAGACCCAAGGGTACCCCCTAGATGTAACATAGCGTACTTGACCCCGAAGGGGTCTCATACAAGCCCTTAGCATCATAACATAGGTAATAGAAATAAAATACGGGAAAATTTAAAACTTTTACAATCGAAGTCATTTTTCATAAAAGCAAGCGGAAGTCTTTCTATACTCTTTGTCTCAAACCATCTATTAAGCTCTTGAATAAAAGTCTTGGGGCGCAGACCATAAAAAGTCTAAAAACATAAAGAAACGACATAAAAGAATAATGGGTTTGTCCTCGAAGCTATGAGGACTCATCAAATCTTCAACTTTTCTTGCACCTTAGAAACCTAGCCTCCAAAGCAACTCAATCTTAGAAACCCTACATTTGATTAGAATGTAGGCATTATGTGTTAGTACAAAATGTACCAAGTATGAAAGCTAGCACAACATCATAAGAGCATCTCAAATGGTTACTCAACATAAGACATAAGCATAATAGATAATAACATAGTCATAACATAATCATCATAGTCATAGCATAATTATCATAGTTATAGCGTAATCATCATAGTCATAGCATAATCTCTAACATAAGCATCATATACTCACAAGTCAACATAAGACGTAATTAATAAGCATAGGAGATAAGTCATAATCATAATAAGCATAATTCACTCTTAGTCATCAATACCATAATAGAACCATCCGCAAGTAACCTCCAAGACATACAAGTGCAAAGCAAGAATAGCATCCCATAATACCACCCAAGCCAAGTATCCCTTTTTGGTCATCTTAATCATAGTCTATATGCATGGTTAAGTCTTAAAGCTTCTTTACCATAAGGGCACCACACTCCTAAGCAACCTTAAAGCACACTTGTGCAATGTATGAAAAGCATCCAATACTACCCTTCAGACTAAGCATAACCTTGAAGTCATCCTAGTCATATTCACCCTCCTTTGGTATCACTATTGGCTTACTTCATGTAGACAAGGGAACTATCACCTTTAGTCAATCATATCTTGGAAGGCATCTATAGCAACAATCTATCAAGCATAACCCATGTAAGACAACACTTATTAGGTAACCCTTAGTTATACTTGTGCAATGCATAAGTAGCATCCCATACTACTACTCATACTAAGTACTTCTTTAGGTCATCATACTCATGTTCCTTAATTAGAGACTAGCCCCTTTAGAAAGCATAGGAACACTAGGAGACACTTTACTATGTCTATCTTAGTTCTTTCTTGTTTTGAACCCTAAGAGATACTATACTAGGTACATCTTAGTTCATGCTTGAACCCTTGGAGATGCTACTTAAAGCATAGTCTAAGTTCATTAAACTTGAACTCTTGGAGATGCTACTTAAAGCATAATCTTAGTTCATTATAAGGTTGGACCCTATGAGATACTTCTTTTAGCATTTCTAGGTTCATGATTATTATGGACTCTATGAGGCACTTCCTTAAGCATGTCTATGTCCATTTCTACTCTTGAACATTTGAGGTGCTTCACTAGCTTATCTTGAGTCCTCATTATTTCTAACCCTAGAATATACTACCTTAACTACATCTTAGTTCATTAAGCTTGAACTCTAGGAAATGCTACTTAAAGCAAAATCTTAGTTCACTAAGGTTGAACCCTAAGAGATGCTTCCTTAAGCATAATATAAGTTCATTAAGCTTGATCTCTAGGAGATGCTTCTTCAAGCACAATCTTAGACCATTAAGGTCGAACCCTAGGAGATACTACACTAGGTACATCTTAGTTCATCATATTTGAACTCTAGGAGATGCTACTTAAAGCATACTCTTAGTGCATTAAGTTTAATCTCTAGGAGATGCTCTTTCTAGCATAATCTTAGACCATTTCTTGCACTGGACTCTAGGAGATGCTACCTTATGCATAATCTTAGCCCATGAGGATTGAAGTCTAGGAGATGCTACATTTAGCACAATCTTAGTTCATTACCAATCTTGTTTAATTGGGATATAGCCTTAACCGACATGAGAACATATGAGCTGTCACATAATCTCCAATGGTATTACCCACACCATCAAGGGTTGGTCCACTTGCCTAAGGTAGGACCAGTTTGTTAGCTTAGTTGGATCCACTAGCTAACTTTCCTATGGGGCATGTAGTTATGGGATATGGAGATTGCTACTAGAAACCCAAACTCCACTAGGTGAAGCTTCCATCTCATGAGACACACTTGGGGAAATCAATACTATTCTAGGTGAGAGATCCCATGTGGGAAGCCCAAACTAAACTAGGTGGGAACCTCCATGAAAGCCCAAACTCAATTAGGTGATAACCTCCATCTCATTTCAATATCCACTCGGTGCTAGGCATAAATCTCACAAGATAATCATTAAGTCTCTACTTTGACTCAAGTTTTATGGAAAGGTGTTCTTGACAACCAATCCATGCTAATACCTCTTTTAGACCATGTGTGAGCAACTATCACCATCCATGACCTAGGTTAAAGGCTCTCTGGCCTTAGGTTCAATTAGATAGGAGAAGTCATTCAACCTAGAACCATTACTATGTGAGAAGTCTTTCATGTTAATTCCACATTCATGGTTAGTATCATGTCTAGAATTCAACCGTATGACAAGGATATCATCATAACCTAAGTGATTCTATTACTTTCTACCATCTATGATTCATAAGGTGAATTAAGTAGGTAAAGGTCTCTCAACACAATCCTATTTATTGACCTTGGATTCACATGTAGGTTTTACTCTCAAAGCCTTAGAATCTAAGGTTAATCATGTTAGCTTTACCCTAAAGCCCTAGTGATCAACACTCATAACTATGACTCCTCATTCTCAATGATTCTACATCATGGAAGCAATTATGAACCTAGATTACAAAACATTCAATCACATTCCTTGATACTAGGTGATTCTGGTCATAATTCATCCTTAAATGTTCATTTTCAACTTTACAAGACAAGATCAATCATGTAGTATAGAGTATAGTTCAATTCATGTCTAGGTATTCCTAATCTTGATCAATTACTACTCATGACATTGATTTAGGAAGATCACTCATGAACCTTCAAATTCACCTCTAATGGCATCAACCCACAATTATCACATTCATCAACTTAGGCTAGGGTTTACCATAGAAATCACATGAAATCATTATAATATCATAATTCAATGCTAATAAAATCATAATTAGGTATTGTCCACTAGATTGGAATCATACCTAAACCCTACCCACAATGTAAGCACAACCCTAGCTAGAATTGGGTTTTTGACTTCAAAATTGGGGGAAACTATGGGGGCTCTATGGGTGGAAGAACCCATAGATGAATAAGCTAAACATACCTCTTTTCAAAGCCCTAAATAAAGCTTGAATCAATGGAGAAACACTGCCCTCTTCTCTTCTCTTCTTCTTCTTCTTCTTCTTCTTCTTCTTCTTCTTCTTCACTTCTAGAGAGAGAATTTCTTTGAGAGGATTTGGCGTCTTAGATGAATGATTTAATGACTTAGTTTTAGGGGTATATTAAGTATTTATAGGTGGATAATTAACTAACTAACCGACCTATCCTAACCCCTAATTAACTACTAACTTAATTCCCAAACCCCCTAACTAAAACTAAAACACTTAAAACTGGCAGGACCTACGACCTCACCACCCACGGACCGTGGGTGGACCTACGGGGAGTGACTCACCTTCGTAGGTGAGGTTTGAAACTCTAAAATGGCAGGCCACCACAGGGCTTGACCCACGACCCCAACCTACGGGGCGTGGGTCCATCTACGGCCAGTAGATGGCATCCGTAGGTGCTGCCAAATTCAAGCTTTGGGGACTGTTTTTGGGGTCCCCCTCAAGGACCCCTTGGGGGGTCATACCTTGACGTATAGCCCCTAAAACCTCCATTCTAAGTATGGGAATCCTTTCTACAACTTTTGACCCTCATACAACACTCCAAAACTCTTATGAAAGGCTCTAGAACTCACTAGTTCAACTTACTAATTTCCGGGGTGTTACAGCCTTGCAATCAACATCGCACGCAGGTTTTTGATCTTCTTTGGTTGTGCTAAATGAGTGTATTTGAAGTGCCATGTGTGGTGAGGTTTTACTTGAAAGCATGTGTGTGGGATCCTAGAACTTGCCTTATTTGTATAATTGCTTAAACCTTGGTAATTGTAAGGCATGATCTTCGAAAAAAATTATGAGAGGGAATCCAAACTTTCATATCCTTTGTGACTACCTTGTGAGGGTGTGCATCCATTTTGGTACCATTTGAGCCTAAACCATTTATTGAAAACCATATTAGAACCCCTTTGAGTCAAATTTACCCTACCTTCTCACCCAAAAAACTTTTTCAAGCACTGGTTTGTTTGAATAGACAACATAGGCCAAAAGTCTAAGTTGGGGTGTGAAAGGAAGAAGGAAGAAAAGCCAAGTGAAAGGCAAAGAAAGAAGAAATGAGAGTCAACTTTAAAGTTTGTTACAAAAAGAAGGAACCCCTCCTTGTAAAATAAAAACAAAAAAGGAGAAGAGACATATTGTGATGAACAATGTTGAAAAGTTGAAATGAAAAAGAGAGTTGGTGGAATAAAAGAGGGTTCCCAATAAAATTATTGACAAGTCCAAGTTTGAGTTCTCAAATGAAAAACAATGTAAAGAACTCAAGAAGAGGTGGATATGATTGCAACAATACTTTGAAAAGGTGCAGTCACTAAGACAAATTGACCATACCTTAACCCTCAGCCCAATTACAATCTTAAAAGACCCTTGAGAACATGCATGAACTAGATTGTGTTTTGATTGGAAAATATGGGCAAACCTATGCGATGAAGCTTTCATGTATTTCTCTTTGGAGAGAGTGATAGTTGCATTGATTCCTTACTTCTTTATTGATTTGCTTTGTGAGAGCATGTAATTGTTCTTGATGTGAGGGTACTTGAATGCATATGTTGAAACATGGTCTTGCATATGAAAAGAAGTTATAGTGAGCTTGAGCTTGTGTTGAAAACGGCTAGTAATCATTTGAAGGTTCTAGATCGTGATTGATTAGAGCCTGTTGTTAAGAGTAGTATTTTAATGGCAGCTTCATACTAGCTCTCATTGAGTATTGTTGTAGACACCATTTTTTAGATGATTATGTTCTTAATTTACTTGAGGACAAGCAAAAGCTTAAGTTGGGGGTGTTGATGAGTGTTAGATTTACACTCTTTTGAGGCCTATTTATCTCAACAATTAGTGTCCGCAATGCCTAATTATGTCCTATTGTAATGATATTTTGGTTATTTGTAGTTATGAAGGCTAAAGGACAAGTCAAGGATGAATGTTTGAAAGAATGACCAAAATATGAAAAGAAGTGTAAACTCCATATTGTTGATCACCTAAAAAGTAGGGTGGATCACCCAATGAGTATGACCTCGCCCAAACATATAGTGCAAAACACTTGAATTAATTGAGGCAAGTCGGCGAACTCTAAATGAAAAGTTGACTCATCGAATGGGAAAGGCGACCATGTTGCCAATCGGCAAAGGCGATAGTACAAGGAGAAAAATTGAAGGGTTGAAAAGCGGACAAAAGGTAGTACTTGACGATACACCGAATCTGAAAGGAAGACTCGAACGAGCTCACCAATTGAGGTTCAAAACCATGAAGCCTAAAGTAAGATAAAGGCGAGCTGAAGAGAAGTGGGAAATACGCCCATTGTGATCGGAGAGCCCGACTAATGTCGCCCAATTGTCCACGCATTGAATTTGGGGCTAAAATTTAGGGAAATGATAAATATCCCAAAGGAGAGAAAAAAGTAGAGAGTTTGAAAATTTTGAATCTTGAACAGTAGATAGAGAGAGAAACATTTTACCTTGTGAAGAACACTTTCTTGTTTTTGGGGTTTTTTCAATTTTTTTCTTGAAATTGATAAATTAAAATTGAATTCAAAGTGGGTTTGCTTGTAATTTTTTAATTTCATGTTACCCATTAATGTTTCATGAAAGGTATAATTTCTTTACTTTTTATGATGGGTGGCTAAAACTCCAAGATCTAGGGGTTCAATTATAGGGTTGGGTGTTGATATAATGTTGTGGGTATTGTGTTATGCTTTGTTTTTTTTGTTGTTCGTACATGTATTTGGGATATCTAGCGTGGTATTAACTTATGGGTTAAGGTTTTAAACTTAATTCCTACTTTCGATCTCCGTTTGATGCTTGAATGAGATTGATTAGGCTGGGTAATTAGTGTGATACTAGTAATTTAGGTTTGGTGTTTGTAACTTGCTTGAAAAGAGAGGTTATGGTCGAATCTATTTGCCATATTTTTACATAAAAAGAGAGAATAGAGTAAGGCATTGGGTTGTTTAGTATAGCACATAGATGGGACCAAATGAGATTTTATGAAATGATATTATGAGGTCGAAAGTAGATTATTGTCATTGAAGATGACCCATCATATCCATGAATTTTCATCCCTATAGAGCAACATATTTACCCCTATGTGACATTACTTTCCAATCCCCGCACTCCTAGATTACCTGTTACTTCTTAAATTTTCAAAAATTCTTGTTTAATTGTAACCATTGATAAGCAAATCTTTTAATTAAATTGGTGGAGTCATCCACCCACTTGTTTTTACTATTACAAATGAATAATTTTACAATTCAAATTTCCTAATAGAACTCCTTGCCTTGTATCATCCTCTTTGGGATTCGACCCCGACTATTTATTGGGTATTTTTATTGACGACGATCACTTACTCTTTTAATTGGTTTTGAAGAGTAGTTTGAGTGTTATCACATATTCTCTTCTTGGAATGTAAGTTCAACCACCACAGTAGCATTGGATCATATCAAATTGATTTTTTTCACTTCCATCAAGATGCACCAAGGTACCTCACATATACCAACAAAAATCTTAATCAAGTCAAAGAGTTAGTTTCCAAAATGACCCGTAATTATTGGTTATTAATGCAATTTATTTCTCATCCTTAGATCTATAGTTTCTGCCACTAAATTTACTCTACCCTCCATCCTTCAAGATTCTTTATACACAAAACTTCCTTCTTCATTTCTAATACAAAAAGTTGTACAACTAGAATCGGGATTTTCTCTTTTTGCACCATATGAATTAAATTTGAAATACCCCTAATAAAGGTAATTTCTACTGAACAACCTTGCAATCAATGATGGGAGAGTATTGTTCAAAGAACTTAACTGTCATTGGTCAGGTTGTGGGGATATGCAATAGCCAAGGGTACCTTTGCCAATAATTAGATATTTCTATTAGTGTCACGCCCCAAACTCAAGGAGTGAACCTGACATCTAATGCTAAAACTTAGACCAGAGTCAACCCTACTAAACAACTTGTAAATGGCGTATGGCAGCCACACAAGGTCAAGAAAACAAAGAAGTATATCTCCGCTAAAAAATAAGCCCTCGACCGGCAAGGCCCTTCATAACTGCTCTACAAATAGAACAGCTACTCCCAATAGTTTATAGAAAGAAAGAAACAAGTAGCATAGAAGCGTATTTGGGCCATCTAGGCGGCCATAGTTTACATATACATAACTTACCAATATGTCAAGCGGCTATCAAACATCAGCCAACTAAAAGGTAAGTCCAATCAATCAGCTGAATTGGCAGTTGTGTTACTCGGCAGGTTGTCTGGACGTCGCTAAGGACCTGCAGGCATGAATGCAGTGCTTCCCGAAAAGGGGCATCAGTACAAAATAATATACCGAGCATGTAAGGTAAACTAAGAGTTGAAACCGAAGTATAAGTACTAAATGAAAAGGGCAGGGGAGAATCAAAAGTACAATACCGTATCTCCCTACAATAAGATAATATAAACACATAACAAGAAATAACCTGACCAGATCTCCATAAGCCTGGCAGGTACAACCAGCACACCATCATTATAAGTCCTAATGAACGCAAACAATCGCTAAATATCCATATTAACCCCTTACCTAGATCCCGATGATAATCTAATCTGAACTATGTGACTGTACATGTGCCATGAATCAATGCAAATCTGAGGGTCTGTGATATAATACATATATAATGCCTCGTAGGTACAGCCTACCCAACTCGTAGGCTTTGTCTACCTGGCCCGTAGTGTAACACCTTGAACTTTTGTTAGTTTTTCAGTTTTAGGTCTATTTCAACGACCATAACTTTTAGCACAAAATGAGTAAGGTGGCACATAGGTATCAAATCTAAGCTCTTTGAGTCCTCTTTCAAACGCCGCCGAGTTTGCTAAATTTCGAGTTTGGATGAAGGAGATATGCCCATTTGAGTGCAGCCTATCTAGCTAAGGCAATTTATCCATTTTAAGGAGGGGTATTTTGGTCTTTTCCTACCCCTACCAGGCCTACACATTCTCTATCATGAAATTAGGGGTCTAAGCTAATTGAGATCAGTTCCCCATTCATTCTAAAATGTTTAAGAAAGTTAGGACAAAGTTCAAGAGGAGAAAATAGGAGGTTTCAAGAGCTCTTCAAGAATTTGGGAAACTCGCCAACAACTTAGTTCTTTCGAGGTATGTAAGCTTTCATCGTGTAGGGTTTGTTCACCGTCACGCGAATTATGATTTTCCATTTATGAATTCGTCCATGAGATTGTGTATGTTGAGATTCTTGATGAGGTTCTTGAGGTTTTTTGTTTTATTCTTTAACAATGGAGTTTTGTTGAGTTCTTGAGGTGAGGGTCTTGCGAATGAATGTTGTTCTTGAGGAATTTTGAATGGATTTTCAATTAATTGTGTTGGGTTTATGAATCTAAAGGAGTTTGTGTCACACCCCAAACTCAAGAGGCGTAACTAGCTCCTAATCCCGGAACTTAGGCCCGAGCCGACCCTGCTGAACCATTTGCTACTAGCATATGGCAGCCACATGCAATAAAGAAAACAGACAAGCATATCTCGGCTTAAAATTAAGCCCTCGGCCGGCAAGGCCCCTATCAACAGATCTATAAAAGAAAAAAGTTACTCCAAAGAGTTCATATAAAGAAATAGCCAACTAACACATTAGTCCTGATTAGGCCGTCGAGGCCACCATGATCTCTATACCGAAACTAAAAGCAGGTATATATCAAGAAAATACATCAAATAGCTAACAAGCTTCAGCAAACCAACAAACTAGGCCAACATAGACATAATGTAGTTGTACACCCGACACACTAGTCTGCAAGCCTATAAGAGTAGTAAAGATTAGTGGGACAGTCCCCAGCCTACCGATAAAAATATATACAACAAAAGCTAACAAACCTCCCAACTATGGCTGCTCCGAAGGAAAGGGGCTAACCAACCGGATAGAAGTCAATCGTGCTGCTAAGGAGGTCTACTGGGTCATCTGTTGGGACCTGCATGCATCAATGCAGTACCCCCAGGCAATGGGATATCAATACGAAATAATGTACTGAGTATGAAAGGCAATAGATTATGAGCAGGTATCCTAATATACTGTAGTAATCTGATAAATAAATCAAGGATAAGATAAGTGTACTAACTTGCTCTTAAATCTAAATTTATCAAAAATAATAAAAACAACAACCTAACCAAGCCCCCATAAGCTCGACAGGTACAAACAGCACACAAGACCACCTACCCAGGCACCCATAAAACTAGAAGGTGTAAATCAGTCTATATACCCCTATTGGTAGACCCCTAACCCCGTAGGCAGTCACATAGCCCTCTTAGGCATTAATATATCCCCGTATGTGGCACATAGCTATCTTAGGCATCAATATAGCTTATAGACAACTCATAGTCCTCTTACGCAACAACATGGCCCTGTAGACTGCACATAGTCTTCTTATGCGTTAATATAGCCCCATAGGAAACTCATCGCCCTTCTAGGCATCATTATAGCCCCGTAGGTAACTCATAGCGCTTATAGGCATCAATATAGCCCCGTAGGTAGAACATAGCCCTTCTAGGCATAGATCACATTCATGTAGCTAACCACAATATCCCCAATGGCAACATTAGCAATCCAATAGGCTAAAAGGGAGCAATTTAGCTATAAGCAACCTATACAAATAGCCTCTAAGTCTTGTCAAACATAGGGACGCTACTAACTGAATAAGAATCCCAACAAGGGAGGATTATATCAACTCGAGCAGCCAACAATCAACAATAATGGCTACAATAATTACAACGATAACAACCCAATTACAGTTCTCCTAAGCTTTAAGGAAACATGTCGTAAGAAGGGAATAGCCTTAACATACCTTTTTAGCTGAATTCACGTGGCCTAATGAATTTTAGTCATAAACCCCCCCGATACTACAACAAGGCAGGACCATAAATCACACACAAGAATAGAAGATACCACGATAATCCGATAAAAGATATGTATTTCCGTCACAAATTGCTATTTGTAGCTTATCAAAGCTAGAATCAATGAAAGAAGGGTCTTACCTTGATCTTAAGTTCGTAATACACCTCAAAACCATAAAATATGTCCAAACCCTTGCTGTCCCAACACCAAAGTATGATATGCTACGAAATCGATAAAACAAATTATACCATGATGACTAGCTCAACGCGTAGAACAACATTCGTCAAGGACTTAGGTCGAGAAAATATATAATTTGGTTAATCCTAGAAATGGGTTTTCTAAGCTTCTTGGTTCTTAACTGAAAAAATGGAGAAAAAGTCTAAGAAGAAAATATATAAAAAGTCTGCCGACCTAGTGCCCCACCTCACGTGCCTACTTGCGTAGTCTCACAAAAACGTGAATATCTCTCTATTCTAAAGTTGTATTAACAAATAGGTTAATGCGTTTGAAACTAGACTCGTAGACCTTCGATTTAGTAGGTTATAGGCCCCAGAACTCTTTATAGATTGGGAGAAAACCTCCGAGACATTTAACCCAAATTTCAGGGAAATCTTTGGGAAGGAACTTACTATAAGTTTCGCCAACTTTTATTTTTCCACTTACTTAACTTCAAAACTTGAGATACAACCCTTGAACACTCAAAATATTACATACCACATCATTCATAATTATTACTCACCCTCTATATCTTTCCATGAAGGTACGAGTTAATTTAGACGTTTTGAAAAGTCGAGGTATTACATCCTTCCCCCCTTAGAAACATTCATCCTCGAATGAAAAATCTGAGTCTTGCCGTTAAGTCCTTAGGAGTTGCCAAAATTTAGGGAGAGTATCCTTTGTAAATGTGACTATCCAGAAACCTAAAACGCAGAAATTCTAACATAGGCGTCTCACAGGACGACAAAAATAGCTAAGCATTATAGCTCCGCAATAACAGTGTAAGCAACTATACAACGACAACAACCATAATAATAACCAACAATATAAAAAAAAAACAGATAGGTATCTTACCTTACTACACTAATATAAACTGATATTCCATCACCCTGGGGTATGAAACAAGTGAGGATATTTGGACCTCATGCCATCCTTAGCTTCCCAGGTCACCTCTTCCCTATTCTTATTTCTCCACAATATTTTAACCGAAGCCACCTCTTTAGTCCTCAATTTACAGACATGTCGATCTAATATGGCAACTAGAGTTTCCTCATAGGACAACTCCTCTGTGATCTGAACATCCTCAACTGGGACAACCCGAGAAGGGTCTCCTACGTACTTCTGTAGCATCGATACATGGAAAACTGGATGAACAGATTCTAGCCCCGAAGGCAATTCTAACTCATAAGCCACTCGTCCTACCTAGCGAAGGATCCGATATTGCCTAATGAACCTTGGACAAAGCTTCCCTTTCTTGCCAAATCTCATAACACCCTTCATTGGCGAGACTTTTAAGAATACCTAGTCATCGATACAAAACTCTAAGTCTCTCTGTCGCACATCTCAGTATGACTTCTGTCGGCTTTGAGTTGTTAGCAACCTCTCCCGAATGAGCTTAACCTACTCCAATGTCTACTGTACTAAGTCGGGTCCAATCAACCCTGACTCGCCTACCTCAAACCATCCAATGGGGAATCTATATTTTCACCCATACAAAGCCTCATAAGGTGCCATCACGATGCTGGAATGATAACTATTATTGTATGCAAACTCAATAAGAGGTAAGTGGTCATCCCAACTTCCCTTGAAGTCTAGCGTGCACGCCCGTAACATATCTTCGGGTGTCAAAATTGTGCGTTCAACCTGGCCATCTATCTGAGAGTGAAAGGTTGTACTAAGATTAAGTTGTGTCCCTAGTCCTTCCTAGAAGGACTTCCAGAAGTTAGAGATAAATTGTGCTCCTCTATCAGAGATAATAGATGTTGGGATACCTTGTAGCCTAACAATATCTCTAATATAGACCCCTGCATACTCTTCGATTGTAAAATTAGCCCTGACTGGTAAGAAGTGGGCTGATTTTGTTAGTCTGTCAACAATTACGTCAAATTTACGACGCGATCGAGGTAATCCTATAGCAAAATCCATATTAATTGCTTCCCACTTCCACAAAGGAATGGCTACCTCCTGGACTAGCCCAGCGGGATTTTGGTGCTCAACCTTCACCTGTTGGCAGTTAGGACATTGTGCCACAAACTCAATAACGTCCTTCTTCACCCCGTGCCACCAATAGATCTCCTTAATATCATGGTACATCTTCATCGAACCAGGGTGAATAGAATAACGGGAATTATGTGCCTCTTCCATAATTTGATGTCGAAGTCTTGCAACATCTGGAATAGACAATCGACCACTATATCTGAGGACTCCATCTCCTCATATATCAAACGCTAAAGATTTCTGATTCTGAGCCTTGGCTCTTAGCTGCGCAAGGATAGGATCCTCCTTTTGACATGTTTTTACCTCCATAACTAGAGATGACGGTTGTGTCCTGAATTGTGACCACACTATCATCTGCCTCTAACGATCTGACTCCCAAGCTAGCTAACTGATGAAGCTCTCGCGCTAGCTCACGGTTCTCAATACCTAAATAGGATAAAACACCCATATATTTTTTATTGAGGGCATCGGCTATCACATTCGCCTTTCCTGGATGATATAAAATACCCACGTCGTAGTCTTTTAGTAACTCAAGCCATAGATGTTGTCGCAGATTTAACTCCTCCTGTCTAAAGATATACTGAAGGCTTTTATGATCTATGAAGATGTCAACATGAATGCCATATAAATAGTGTCTCCAGATCTTTAACGCATGCACAACTGCAACTAACTCTAAATTGTGGGATAGATAGTTCTTCTCATGCTTCCTCAGCTGCCTTGAGGCATATGCGGTAACTGTACCACATTGCATTAGAACACATCCCAACCAAACACCAGAAGCATCACAGTACACTGCATAGCCCTTTGAACCCTCTGGCAACACTACAACTGGTGTTGATGTCAACCTGTCCTTCAACTCCTGAAAAAAAAAAGCTCGCAAAGCCTCAATCCACTGGAACTTAGATGTTTTTTGAGTCAACTTTGTTAATGGTGCTGAATATGAAGAAAACCCCTCTACAAACCTTCTATAGTACCCAGCTAACCCTAAGAAACTTCGAACCTCAGTCAGAGTCATGGGTCTAGGCCATGTCTTTATGGGCTCAATATTTTGTGTATCAATTGTAAGGACTGCATCTGATATAATACGGCCTAAGAAAGCTACAGAGTCAAACCAGAACTCACACCTAGAAAACTTTGCATAAAGTTCTCGGTCTTGATGAACCTGAAGGACTGCTCGCAGATGATCTGTATGCTCAGATTTTGAACGTGAATATACCAAAATATCATCAATAAATACAATCACGAACAAGTCTAGATACGGCTTGAATATACAATTCATCATGTCCATGAACACTACTGAGGCGTTAGTTAATCCAAATGACATTACCAAGAGCTCAAAGTGTCCATATCTAGTTCTAAAAGCTCTCTTTGGAACGTCTTTCTCCCGAATTAGTACCCGGTGGTACCCTGATCTTAACTCAATTTTCGAGAAGCACTTAGCACCTTGTAACTGATCAAGCAAGTCATCGATCCTTGGATGGCGATACTTATTCTTTATAGTCACCTTATTCAGTTGTCATTAATCTATACATATTCTCAGTGAGCTATCTTTCTTCCTCACGAATAACACTGGCGCACCCCATGGTGAAGCATTAGGCCTAATAAAGCCTTTATCTAGCAAGTCTTTTAGCTGATCCTTCAACTCATTTAGCTTAACATGAGCCATTATATAAGGAGGGATAGATATGGGTTATGTACCTGGTCGCATATCGATATCAAAATCAATTTCCCATTCTGGAGGGATACCAGGAAGCTCATCTCGAAATACATCTAGAAGCTCATTAACTACCAGAATAGACTAAAGAGTCAGTGGTTCTGCATCCATATCATGAACGCGAACAAGATGATAAATACAACCCTTAGTAATCATCCTCCTCGCCTTAAGATAGGAAATAAACCTGCCTTTTGGTGCTGCTGTATCGCCTTTCCATTTTCGAACTGCCTCTCCTAGAAAGTGGAATCTAACAATCTTTCTCTGACACTCAACATTATCATAACAAGACTCTTACCAATCCATACCCATAATCACGTCAAAATTGACCATCTCTAACTCTACCAGGTCTATAGAGGTCTGACGGTCGATAATTTCTACCATGCAACCTCGATAGACTCTCTTAGATATAATAGACTCACCAACTGCTGTAGATACAATAAAGGGTCGATCTAATGACTCTGTTACTATACCTAACTTCACCACAATAAATGGAGTAACATAAGACAGAGTATATCCAAGATTTATCAAAGCATAAACACATTGGGAGCAAAAATTCAATGTACCTATCACAACATCTGGTGATGACTCTAAGTCTTGTCAATCGGCTAGTGAATGTATACGGTTCTGGCCACTACCATAACTAGATGCTCCCTTTCTGCCTCCGCCCATGCCTCTACCTGCTAAAGTTTGGGGTCCATGCCTTGTAGACTCTATTGATGAGGAGGAACCTCCTACTGACCCAGTCGACTGACCTATAGTCGGGAAGTTCCTCCACCCATGCCTCTCATGTCCATAAGAATAACAACCTGTGGAACCCTGCCTGCACCTCCCGAAATGCATCCTACTGCAAGTAGTGCAACACGGAGGGGCTATCCTAGCCTGGACTGAACCCCTCTGCTGCTAATAGCTTGATGCTCGTGAACCCTCACCTGGGCCTGACTGTCCCTGACCATCAAATCTATTACCCTTGGACAGCTCTGGTAGAGATCTAGGTGGCCTACTAGAATATTGGGGTTTCGGACCACCCTAAAAATCTCCCTATGAACCAGCGGGCCTAGCCCTCTTCTATCTCTCTCTCTCGACCCTCTCACTCATATACTGTAGATGGCGACGATCCTCTATAACCTGTGCAAAGGCCTGAATTCGTGAGATATCCATATTATCATTTAGTGCAGTGGTAGAACAAGAGTCGATATAGTTTGAGTCAAGCCCTCCCACAAATCTACGCATTTTGTCATGCATCGTACAACAAATGTTGGTGCATATCTAGCCAATGAGTCAAATCTCAGCCTGTACTCTCGGACACTCATGATTCCCTGCTAGAGGTTCTGAAACTGGTCCACCTGGGTATCCCTAATCTTTCGAGGGAAATAGCGATTTATGAAATCTTCAGTAAACCTATCCCTAGTGGGTAGAGATGAATATTTTCCCCTAGATCTCTCCCAACTTTCATACCACAATACTACAACATCACACAATCGAAATGTTACTAACTCAGCTCACTCAGTCGTTGAGGCATGCATGACTCTGAGGATCCTATGAAGCTGATCAACAAAGTATTGAGGGTCCTCTCAATGATCTGTTCCTGTAAATTATGGAGGATTCAAGGCAAGAAATTCATGAACTCTTGAATTTTCAAGCCCTTCAGAAGGTCCGGCAACATCTGGCGCAACTGGTTGTCACTGTGTAGCTACTAACTGTGCTAACATACATACTGCACTCTTGAAATCCTGATAAAATGGAATAGGAGAAACCAGAAGTGGTACTGCTGGTGGAGCCGGGATAACTGTAGCCCTCAGAGGCTTCTAAAGCGGTGGAAAAGCTATAGGGGGCTGAGAAGATGTCTCACTTGTGTCTCACAATGGGCTACCTCCACCTGTGGTACCTTGTCGGTACCCTCGCCTGCAGTTGTATCTAGCCCCTAGCTAGCCATGGTCTGTTTGGTGTTAGCCATCTTTGTCTTCATACAAATATATATTATAAGCCAGAAACCTCAACCTTAAGACACCGCTCTATAGCACGAGGTGAGCAAAAGAAGGATAGTCATTCTAACATAACAGTAGCTTCTTCCTTATCGAATGTGGTGCACAACACATTTATAAACAACAATCTACTAGACACGGCTTGTAGACTCCCTAGGATACGATGTTTCTCTAATACCAAGTTTGTCACGCCCCAAACTCAAGGGGCGCAACAAGCTCCTAATTCCAAAACATAGGCCCGAGCTGACCCTGCTGAACCATTTGCTACTAGCGCATGGCAGCCACACACAAAAAAGAAATCAAACAAGTATATCTCGGCTTAAAATTAAGCCCTAGGTCGGCAAGGCCCCTGTCATAAGATCTATAAAAGAAAACAGCTACTCCCAAGAGTTCATATAAAGAAATAGCCAACTAGCACATAAATCCCGATAATGCCGTCGAGGCAATTATGATCCCTATACCGAAATTGAAAACAGGTATATATCAAGACAATACATCAAACAGCTAACAATCTTCAACAAACCAACAAACTAGGCCAGCATAGACATAATGTAGCTATACACCTGACACACTAGTGTGCAAGCCAATAAGAGTAGTAAAGATTAGAAGGACAAGGCCCTAGCCTACGGATAAAATATATACAACAAAATCTAACAAACCTCCCAGCTATGGCTGCTCCGAAGGAAAGGGGCTAGCCAACCGGATAGAAGTCAATCGTGCTTCTAAGGAGGTCTATTGTGTCATCTGTCGGGACCAGCAGGCATGAATGCAGTACCTGAGGCAATGGGATATCAATACCAAATAATGTACCGAGTATGAAAGGCAATAGACTATGAGCAGGTATCCTAATATACTGGAGTAATCCATTAAATAAACCAAGGATAAGATAAGTGTACTGACCTGCTCCTAAATCTAAACTTATCAAAAATAATTAAAAAAACAAGCTAACCAAGCCCCCATAAGCTCGGCAGGTACGAAGAGCACACAAGACCACCTACCTAAGCCCCCATAAGCCAAAAAGGTGCCAATCAGTTTATATACCCCTATCGGTAGTCCCCAAACCCCGTAGACACTCACATAGCCCTCTTAGGCATTAATATAGCTCCATAGGTAACACATATCTATCTTAGGCATCAATATAGATTATAGACAACTCATAGCCCTCTTAGGCAGCAACATAGCCATTAGGCAACGCATAGGCTTCTTAGGCGTCAATATAACCCCGTAGGCAACTCATAGCCCTTCTAGGCATCAATATAGCTCGGTAGGTAACTCATAGCCCTTCTAGGCATCAATATAGCCACATAGGCAGAACATATCCCTTCTAGGCATATATCACATTCTTGCAGCTAACCACAATAGTCCCAATGGCAACAATAACAATTCAATAGGCTAAAATGGAGAAATTTAGCTATAAGAAACCTATACAAATAGCATCTAAGTCGTGTCTAATATAGGGATGCTACTAACTAAATAAGAATCCCGACAAGGGAGGATTATATCAACTCGAGCAGCCAATAATCAACAATAATGGCTACAAGAATAACAACGATAACAACCCAATTACAGTTCTCCTAAGCTTTAAGGAAACATGTCGTAAGAAAGGAATAGCCTGAACATACCTTTTTTGTTGAATTCATGTGGCCTAACGACTTTTAGTCACAAACCCCCTCGATACTACAACAAGGCAGGACCATAATCAGCACACAAGAATAAAAGATACCACGATAATCCGATAAAAGATATGTATTTCCGTTGCAAATTTGTTATTTGAAGCTTATCAAAGATAGAATCAATGAAAGAAGGGTCTTACCTTGATCTTAAGTTCTTAATACACATCAAAACCATAAAATATGTCCAAACCCTTACTATCCCAACACTAAAGTATGATATGCTACGATATCGATAAAACAAATTATACCATGATGACGAGCTCAACGCGTAGAACAACATTCGTCAAGGACTTAGGTCGAGAAAATATATAATTTGGTTAATCCTAGAAATGGGTTTTCTAAGTTTCTTGGTTCTTAACTAACAAAATGGAGAAAAAGTCTAAGAAGAAAATATATAAAAAGTCTGCCGACCTAGGGCCCCACCCCACGTGCCTACTTGCGTAGTCTCACAAAAACGTGAATATCTCTCTATTCTAAAGTCGTATTAACAAATAGGTTAACACGTTTGAAACTAGACTCGTAGACCTTCGATTTAGTAGGTTGTAGGCCCCATAACTCTTTATAGATTGGGAGAAAACCTCCGAGACATTTAACCCAAATTTCAGAGAAATCTTTAGGACGGAACTTACTATAAGTTTTGCAAACTTTTATTTTTCCACTTACCTAACTTCAAAACTTGAGATACAACCCTTGAACACTCAAAATATGACATACCACATCATTCTTAATTTTTAGTCACCCTCTTTATCTTTCCAGGATGGTACGAGTTAATTTAGACGTTTCAAAAAGTTGGGGTATTATTGTTTGGAAGAAATCAATCGATTCTAGATTAGTTAGGACCAAAAAATTGAGAAGAAAAATTCATCAAAAAGTTCTGGGTTGGGGTTGGGGCGACGCACCCCCATCGTGCCGGGGGGGTTGGCGTCTTGGGCCTGCAGTGCACCCCAAACCAGCCCCAGTTAATTAAGGGCTGGCGTGGCGCGCCACTGATGCGCCAGGGGCGTCAAGCCGCTTTCGCCTTTATTTTTTGTCTCGTATGCGTTCGTTTAAATCCTTTTTTTGCTCCTTTGTTAATACTACCTATTTAAGTCTACATTAATCATTCAGATATCCTATATATCCTAATCATAACTCTTGAATTCACATTCCAAATTTAAGGTAAAGTTAAGAGGAAAGTTTGAGAAAGTCCTTTTGAGTCATTTTGAGAAGGCTTCTACAATTATTTATAACTTGTTTTAAGAATTGAGTAAATGAGTATGACAATGAGGAGAGTTGAGTTTCATATTTCAAAATGAGTATAAGGGAACTGAGTATTCCTAAGTCTGTTACATTTTTACATTTAAAATGAGAGAAACATTGATTTCTAAATGAGTTTATGAGGAGTCTTGAGGATCACCTCTTTTAAGAGGATCTTTTGAGTAATTATCTCAAGTTGAGGATGAGTTATATTTTATACATTTGAGCATGAGTTATATATATTATTGGGAGTAGTATTGAGCACTGATGGGGATGAGTTCAGACAACTCAATATCCTCATAAACCATGTATGCCAACATGGGTAAAGAATCATACTTTTTAGATGATTTCTTGTTGCTTATAAGCATAGCTTAGTGGATCCACTTACTTGATGATGTTTTATTCCTCGTAAAGGTATAGTATAGTTCTGGCAGCGTGGGCAAGACGTTATATCATCACATAGTTTATAGTGATAGTTATCAGTTAAAGAATCTCCCAAATAAGAGTGAAGAGTTTATTATTGATATTTTTCTACATTGAGTTATTATCTACGATTTTAAAAGCTTTATACATCTTTCACCTTCTATTGTTTCTTTCATGTTGAATTGAGTTGAGTTGAGGTGAGTATGTTTTCCTTTTTTTTCAGTTCAGCTATGTATACCTATGTTCAATATTCCCCTTACATGCTCGTACATTCAATGTACTAACGCCATTTGGCCTGCATTGTTTAATGATGTAGATACAGGTATCAGGATCATCAACCGGCGCTTCGTTGATGCCATCATATTCCAGCTAGCTTTAGTAAGCCTCATTGCTCTCCGGAGGGTTTCACATTATGGTTTTGTTTTGTTAGGATGTCGTGGATCTTGTCTCGACTTCCATCATAGTATTTAGAGACTTCATAGATAGTAGTATTTTGAGGATTCTTTTCTATTTTCTGTCTACGGGTCCCATCTATGGGTCGTACATGGACACCATAGGAACTGGGAAAATAAATTTTTGAAATCAAGTCACAGTACCCTTTTAACGGTTCACCTTGATGGTCTGTTAACCTTTGTAGGAGTCATATATAGGTCGTGTTGGTGACCCCAGACTTACTAAAATTTTAAAGCTTAAAGTTTGGTTCTACGGTTTGAATGTATAGTCCGCACCTACGAGCCGTACATTGGTTTCGTCGAATATTGGCCAAATTAAGAGTATATGATCACTTTCTGTGATTGACCAGTATGGTCTATAAAAGGACCTACTGCCCATAGGTCCAAGCCATAGATAGTTGTCTATCTCACATACTACTCAAAATATGATTGTGAAAGGGTTTTCTCATATAAAGGATTCATAAGGTTGAAAGGTTTTCTCACCTAAGTTGAATCAAGATTAAGGATCTATTTTAAATGAACTCTAGCTTGGATTGGCTACACAATTGTGCCTTTCCATGGGTAATAAGACAAGTTAAGATTAATGAATATTATGTGGGATTTATGCTTAGCACTGAGTGGCCAAGCAGTAATTACCCATATCCCATAACTATGTGCCACCATAGGTTTGTCTTAGATAGGCATTACCTAGTGGATTCACTTTAGCTCAAATTTATGGTTCTTACCTTGGAAAGTAGGGAGATCTCTTTTTGGCGTGTGATAGACATCGGATTCCATGTTATAGCTCATATGGTCTATGTAGGTTAAAGATAAACTTCCCACAATAATGAACTAAGGTTACTTTTCTAAAGTATCTCATAAGTATTTTTATAAGATGTTTAGCTTGAATTTACCATGGTTATGACTTATGTTTTCTAACATGTTATTTTATGATTTAGCTTGGTCATTACATGTCATAAAAAGTGTTTTTTGCATTATTTTATAACTCTTACGCATTGCTATCATACTTGGTACATTCCTTGTACTAATGCATACTTGTGCCTACATTGTTTCACTAATGTAAGAGTCTGGCAGTCCTATTCCCCATACTCGTGGCTAGTTGATTCGTTAAGCTTGGAAGACCGGTGAGTCCTCATGATCCGAGGGTCAAGATTTTTTTATCCCTTTCATGTCATTTTTGTTTTCAGACTTTGTATAGGGTGTATGTGTTACGTCCTAATCACTTTCCTTATAATGTAATAGATAGCTTTGAGACCTATGTTTAGACATCCGCTTTTGTCAAACTCTTTTATATGAAATGCTACTTTTTAACTCTTTACTTATTATCTTGTATGATGTATGCTATATGGCTTGGGTAGGGCTTCTCAGGGTTCTATATGTCATGTTATGTGTAAAGTCTACTTTGGGTTGTGACATCCGCACAATGATTTTGGCGGATCACCGACAAAGTATTGCCATCACCTAAGTTACCTTTCTCAACGTTTCAACTTTTTTCAACCTGCACTCATAACACATGTTATTGAAAGCATTGAAATAAGCTTAGGTTGCCTCTCAAAAAGTGCCTTATTTAACATCATGACATGACACAATTCTTACTTTATCAACAGTCATTTTTGGGATTTGAGATGGTGTCACTAGGCAACGTTCCCTTTTGCCTTGGATTGAGAAAGGTGGAAATCTGCCACATTAGCATTTCCAGTTTCTTGATTGACACCGAATGAGAGGTAACCATTTGAGTCAAGGTGGAGGAGTCATTTTTCAAATCCTTTAACACCTTGTCAAACCCTTCAAACTTATTGAAGATCCTCGTTAGCATTTCTTTGGTTTGATTTCCTTAAGGTCCAGCTGGTTCTTTTGGTTTTGAGCGATCATGAGGTGGGACATACCATCTTTCTCAGTTTTTGTATCTCTCTAATTTCCACCTCGATCTCTCCAATATCTCCAATCATTATCTCGATCTTTGTTACAACCTTGATGACAATCCTGTTTTAGGTAGTTAGGATGAGAACCCGCCCCGCCAATTGATTTCCCAAGTAGTTCACTTTTTCATTGTAGATACCTCAAACTTGGCATCCTTCGGAAATTGCCCATTGCTTGTTCCAACTGTTTTTACTATTTTTTATCCACCTCCCATGACATGTTTGGATAGAAAGTCGAGTTGGGTCATCATTTTAGTAATGTTTTCATCTCGCTCATGATCCTTCTCCATGTTCTTCTTGCTTGTTCCCCATTGTTCAGAAGATACTTGATCCTCTTTAGTATGTCATGCTCAGTTCACTTTTGTCATATTATCTAGCTACAGTATTTCTACATCAAAGAGTTGTCGCATCAGCCCACCTTGGATAAGTTGATCAATCAAGCCCTTATTGACTGAATCAAGCCTACAATAAAAGTATTGCAGTGGTGAATTGTCTTGAACACCATGTGTTGGACATTATAGAAGAAATTTCCGCAACTATAACCATATTTTGTGAAGATGTTCACCTCCCAATTTTTTGAAGTTTTGGATGTTGTCCATAAGCTTACCCATTTTCGAGGGAGGAAAATCTCTCTAAGAAAGAATCAATCAACTCCTCCCAAGAAGTGATAGAATTGTTCGGTAGCTCGGCCAATCATCTTATAGTTTCCCTCGTCAAAGAAAAAGGGAATAATATCAACCGAATCAACTCTTGTGAGATGTTCTTGATGATGAACGACACACATATATCCACAAAATTTTGAAGGTGTTCATGAGGGTCCTAATGAGCCAATCCTCCAAACATATCTCTCATCTAAAGAAGTTGTAGAATTATTATGGTTACATGGAACATCGCCCTCCCTGTTGTGAGTGCTAACTGGATAGTTCAATTGGTTGCAATGAAATTCATGCGCGTGTCATTTGCGTCACCCATATTGTCATTTTTCTCGTAGTGACTATCGTTGTCACTACCATTATCACTCATATTTATACCGCAAATCAATAATACAAAAATGTCAAGCAACAATCTACTACAATTCAATAAGTTTACAAACTAATTTCGCTAATTGAATTTTTAGCCACCATTCCCCAACAATGACACCATTTCTTATAACACTCAAACTACTCTCAAAAATAAATTCGAAGAGTAAGCGATTGTTGTCAATAAAAATACCCAACTAAGAGTAGGGGCTGAATTCCACATGGGAATGGTATATTGATAAGAATTCCACTAAGAAATTAAGAATGCATACTTGTTCATTGTAGTAGGATAAGACAAATGGGTGGATGATTCCACCAAATTTACAAAATAGTTTACAATATCAAATGTCACGATTAAATTAAACTTTAGAAATTCAAACAGTTAGTAAGTAATCCATGGGTGCAGGGATTGGAATCGATGTCACAGAGAGGTAATTATGTTGCTCAATAGTGCTAAACAATCATTGATAGGTTGGTCATCTTCAATGAAACTAATCTTCTAAAGATCTCATAGTATCAATTCATAGAATATCCTTTCAGTCTCATTTATGTGAATAATAAAACAACCCATTACCTTATGAAATCTCTCTTTCGAGTAGATTTGGGCAAATATATATGACCCATAATCCCTCTTTCAAGCAAATCATAGATATCAAACATAAATTACATACATCAAACTAAATACCCACTCCAATTGATCTCTTTCAAGCATCAATCGAAGATCAAAAATAGGATTAAGTTTGCAACTTTAACCCATAAGCTAACTTCATGCTAATTATCCTAAATCCATGAATGAACAATCATAAAACAGAGCAAAACACAATATCCACTACATTAAATCACCACTCAATCCCATAATTTCACCCTTGGACTTGGGATTTTAGTCACCCATCATAAAAAGTAAAGGAATTATACCTATCATAATAGCAGCTACGGATAAGATGAAATTAAGCAATTATTATCAACACTCACTTCAATTTCAACTTCCAACTGTCAATTGTGAAAGCAAAATTGAAAAACTCAAAACTAAAGATGTTTTTCACAAGGTGAAATATCTCATACATAAAAACTCTAAAAACTAAGACTCTTCTGAAAAACTCTCACTCAAAATCTCTCCATTTTATCTCTCATTTGAGCTATTTATTGTTTCCCAAAATCCATTATGTGACCAACTCGGCGATATCACCGAGCCAGATCAGTGGATCATCATCCATTCCTCGTCTTATCTTTTATTTGTTTCAGGCTTCAGGTGTTTGAACCCTAGTCAGTGAACTCATTTGAGTTTGTCTTTCACATTCGGCGCATCACTGATTACCACCTTTGATCACCTTTTATGCCTTCATTTTTCATCCAAATCATGTCACCTTCGGTGATGATTTCATCTTCGGCAAATCACTGTTTCTCTTTTGGTTCACTGACCTGCCTTGATTATCTCCAATTATAAGGACTATCACTTTGGGCAAGGTCATGCCATTGGGGTGATCTGCCCTTTTGGTTAGGCGACTTCCAATGTGGAGTTTACACTTTTTTCAATGTTTTATTGTCTTTCTTTCAAGTATTCATTCTTACCTAGCCCTTTAGCCTTGATAGCTGCAAATCATCAAAATCATCATAATAGGACATAATTAGGCATTGAGGCACTAATTGTTGAACTAAAAATGCCTCAAATAAGTGTAAATCTACAAATCATCACATTCTTGAACCATAAATGAGTTTATGATGATGTTTCAATGTGTTTGTAAGTATCAAGTATAGGTGTTTAATAGAAGAGTAGAGTATTAATGAGATGATATATCTAAGATAGGCTTATAATTTTTTAAGGGAGAGCCCCATGATATTTAATGTGTTATAGAACTAATAAGGCAATGATGTATAGTGAATGGGTCAATAGTACTTAATTTGTGAAAGGGAATGTGACTGTAATTTGTAACTAGGTAGACTAGAGATTAAGATTGACAACTTCCTATGAGATCTTACTGGGTGAGTGTTTCTTAATTATATCTAGTAGTTGTAAGTTAGTATGGTATGCGAGCAATAATATTGATATATGTATTTAGTACTAGACGCTAAGCTTGAATTTGAGACGAGTGTCGTGATAAAAAAGATGGCAACATGAGGCTGACGATGTTAGTTTTGAAATCTGATCTAGTATGTATGATATAAAGTAGGTGAGGAATTAAGGTGTTAGTTTGCAATGAATGTGAGCGGCACAAGTGTGGTATTATGACACTTAGATGAGACAAATGCAATGTAGATAAGTCATTAGATTATCAAGAGCATTAGGAGGTGTACCCGAGATCATATGTAGTCGATGAGGTTACAATTAAGTTTATAATTTTTCATGTGTTCCGAAATAATATATTTGAGCTGTCAATGTGGAATAAACTGATGCAAGCATTACTTTTTTTTTATTAAGAGTTAGATTAAGAGGACTTATAAGCCGATGGTAAGAGGTTAAGAGAAGCATCTCAGATAAAATCCCTAGAAGGAATCTTAATATGTGCACATAGAGAGTTCAGTAACCATGATAGTGGTATTTCCTGAGTATTAGAGTAAATTAAATATAGACTAGTTTAGAAAATATGAAATAGATCCATACCTTTAAATTATCAACTTCAGACTTAAAGGGGAGATGATAAGATAAGAAACCAAGTCACGTGTTAAGAATTATATAGTGATGTGTTCAGAAAGAGTTATAGTGTTATTTCAATCCACTCATACTCTAGCGTAATCCTCAAAGTTCATTCATTACAACATCTTGTTGAGGTTTTTAATATCAGAATTACGTTCATGACCTATACTCATACACTTTAGATAGATTCACCTCTATGCTCAGTTTCGATAAAGAGGGCCAAAGACTTTAGCCCATTAATCTCAATCTTACTCCATAAATTTATGGATATCAGACTCATGATATGAACTTATTCATATAAGCACTCATGTCTCATAGTATGCTAAGTCTTGCAAATTCATTATTTACTCTCAGTGGCTAGCAACATAATGTGACATCATTCATATTCTTATATTAGATTTCTCGAATGAATTGTGCTTATGATCTTTTGCCCTAAAACTGTTTCAATGGTCGTTTTTAGTTTTGATGTTGTTGATAGTAGTTCTGTGATGATAGATAAGAGAGGATTGATATTTCTTATTGTGGAAGTGACAGTGTGCTTATTCCATCTAAGGTTTTAAATGTGGAGGAAGAAGGAGATGATGTTCTACAATGAGTAATAGTTAGATGAGAGTACTTAGTCGGTTTACAACTAGTAATGCGTGAAATATCAGTTGGTAGAGGTGACGAGAGAAAGAGGAATTCTTAGAAGGATTGGTTAGTAGGAGTCCATGGAGTAGTTATAGTTCTAGGCTTGAATGTTGCATTGATAACATATGGATGAATGCATGATGCGTTAGGTGCTTCTTGATTAGGACTCGAAGTTTTGTTGAATGTGGTATTAAGAGTAGTATTCTTGGGATGAGATTTCCAATAGGATAGTAAGAGTAACTCTTTTCCTTCTCATGTTGAGTTCAGCTCATTCAAGAATGAATGATTCCAAGGGGGAGATATTGTAACACCCTAAAATTTTATAAGCTAATGCCTAAACCATTTTGCATTTGTGTATAAGGTCTTATCGAGTGATTCTACATTGTTCTGAGGTGTTAAGATCAATTATTTAGTGTGGGAATGAACTTGGATATGAATTAAGGTCACTAGAATCCTCTAACACAAAGTTGAGATGAAACATTCCTTACCAATTAAGTTTTGATATAAGATTCTACTTGGGTCACATTCAAATTACTATATATCTTAGAATACAAGGGTTTATGTGGCTCATAACCTATCACAATCACATTAAAGGTATTTGAGTCTTCTTTACAACGCCTCCAAATTTGCGTCAATCTGAGTTCAAAGTAAATAGTTATGATCATTTTATTAATCTAATACAGTGTTGTGATGATTTAGCGGACGGAAAAATACTAAAAGGGTTGTTTTAATCTTTTTACCCCAAAGAAAATCCTAAACGAATTTATTGACTAATAAAAGGCACATTC